>JABSTQ010002649.1:0-29780 GCA_013358835.2 Ixodes persulcatus | reverse complement strand
CCCAGATGGTCTTACCGTAGAAAGGTGCATAGCCTTCCCCTGCAGAGATCGTGTTATCTGCGTTGGTAGCCAGCTTGCTCAACAATAGAGCAACGAGGCCCAGGAGACGGTCAAATCTAGAAATAGAAAAAAGTTGCATTAACTGCTCTAGAGACTATACTAGTCCACCCGTCAGCTACATGCAATTTGGGAATTGAAAACTCGCAGACACACGTCAACTGTTGACATACAAAGCCTACTTTGGAAGAGCTTTACCTGAAGCCGGCAAGCTTGCTAGAACCACCACCTCAGCTGAGACATTGGTTCTTGCAAGACGGCAGAGTCTGAGGATATGTGCACCTACTCAAATAAATGCAATTCAAAATTGTTATGTGGCAGTAGTTACTTGGTAGTGTGGACTCTTTCAGGCAGCTGTGTGCGGGTGCCTGTTCATGTGCAGTAAGAGAGCCTTCGAAGAAAGTAAACAAATTTAAACCAACAAAACAAGAATGCCGCTCACACCTTCAGCGTCCGTTCGAAATCTCAGGGACGCTTCTTGCAGCTTCTCCTCCTGATGTTTTCTTTCCCAAATTTACACGTGATGTCACAGAGCGGGAACGATACTTAATACCCCGTATGGCTCACCAGGAACGCTGCCCATAACTTGAGAGCTACAGGTCTCGGTGATACAGTAAAAAAGTGAGTAGGAGTAGAAAGGCTCAAACCTGACGCGCTGCGAACAGGCACGTAGCCTTCTATTTTGCTGGGGCCTCCTCCCCCTTCTCCCTCTCATATTTTGCCATAAGCGCCCCCCCTCCCCCCCCCCCCCCCCCCGAAAACAAAATCCTGGCTACATGCCTGGCTGCAACCATTGTGCGAGTGAGCTACATCCGGCACTTAAAAGGTTAAAACAGTCAACGACACCGGTACGCGCTGTAGATGAGAGTTTTTAGGCAGTACTGTACGACCGCTAGCCTAGGGTCTTTAACACCCGTCACGCAGTAGTGAAACACTAACGTCTGCTGGTACGATGCTCATCCAGATCGAAACGGGCAGGGGTGGGGATTGAACCCAAGATTCCTGGGTTCTGCAGGTGTTCTCAGCGCGAGCTTTCGTGCAGAATTCACTCACAAGCAGCTTGTAAGCACACATCCTAGCTAGCACAAAAGACAAGAAAGCACAACGGGCTTCCGTCCAGGGGCGGATTTAGAGGGGGGATCCAGATGTGCTGACTCCCCTATTGATTTTTGCATCTGCAAAAATTTAAGGTGTGGAAACGGGGGAGGGGAGGGTGGGTCTTAAACATATGGTACGTCGAACAACACCTAACCCCCCCCCCCCCCCCTCCGGAAATTCCTGCATCCGCCCCTGCTTCCGTCATACATGCACTCAAAGGAGCACAACACCGTGACCAGATTTAGTGAACAGAAAGAGTGTGCCGTATGAGCTGCACATGTGCATGCCATTGCTATTTTTTTTTTGTAGCACAGACGCAGTAAAATCTGACAAGCGAGTGACTGTTACGAAAGCTGATCTCGTGATCCTGCCGCATTAAAATGATATAAACGTGGTTTCACGTGGAACGCCACTTGATATATAACATGAAAATAATCCAAAATAAAAAGGAGCACACCCTACCTGGCTCGTGACATTCGGAAGCACTCAAAGAAGTGCCGGCCGTCGGGGCCTTTGTACACCTGTCTCACGATGGTGGCGTACTCGCCGAGCGCTTTCCGAGACTTCAGGAGCTCGCGGACGGCCTTTCGCTTCTTCTTTTTCTTCACGCTCCGCAGTTACTGCTCACACGCAGCCGCGACAGTAGTCAGCCGACGCCAGTTGATAGTTCTTGCATTTACGACGTACCTCACTACACAAAGGTGCATAAGTGAGGCAATACGAGCTTCGTGGCCGGGATCCTGCCGAGACGACGGCATCGCGAAACAAAGCGACGAAAACGAGGCGCCCGCGACAGTGCCGCTCTAAACGAAGCCCGGAGGCCCAGACAGCCCGGACGCCCAGAGCGCGCGCGCGCAAGCGCCGACGACCCCGCTTGACGACAGCCGTTGATTGGTTGCCTGGGGAGCCGCCGTGACGTCAGCTTCCGTAGACGGGGCCCGTGCCGCGCGCCGCTCAAACCAAACCGTGACGTCAGCTCCCGTAAACAGGTGCCGGAAGGGACTACGTCAGTACGGGTTCTGGCGCACGAGTTGGCCCGGGTTCCGTATTCCGGGCCTGTTTGAACCGCCCTTAAGGCGTCGCCCCGGACAGGCGAAGGTTGCGGGTTTAATCCCCACTCCTGGCCATATTATTAGCCAGCTCTCTTTCCCATTCCCTTTCCCTAACTTTAATGTAATCAATTCAATAATCACCTTCTCCCCTTTTCGTTCACTATGTTACTACGGCTGCACTTGTCAATCTTCACTCATTCCCATTCTATACACGGTGCAGCCTGTCCCTACGGGGAGGAGTGGTTTCCTAGATAGCTTGGTAGACGGGCCCTTGCCGACATTTGCAAAGCTGAGATGTTGTGCCACGTCACTGTCGCAATTCGGAACTAGCGCGGGCCTTGAACCAGCAACGGTTGTCGTCTACCCAGTTAAGCGAGTTCGAAACTAATAGTACACAGAGAGCCGGTCAGAAATTGAGTCCGCCGAAACCAGTGGCCGGGATGGTCTAATCGGTTAAGGCGTCGCCCCGGACAGGCGAAGGTTGCGGGTTCAATCCCCGCTCCTGTCCCAATTTTTCGCCAGCTCTCTTTCCCTTTCCCATTCCCTAACTTTAATGTAATAAATTCAATAATCACCTTCTCCCCTTTTTGCTAACTATTATATGGGTGGTTTCATCTCAAATCGTGCAGGCAAAAAGGGTCGAATTTTTAATTTCGCTGAAACAAAATATATGTTATGGCGTCGTCTCTAAAAACACAGTAGCCACAAACTGCAAGTTCGTCGGATATTTGGTTCTCGACTTGCGAATTTTAAAAGAGGCCGCGGCTTAAAGCAGTGTTTTTCACATACGTCGTGGGTCGGATGTTTCGCTCGATCTCCTGTCGTGAATTTTCAGTCCACATTATATTTACTTTTTTCAAGCACTCTGTAGACACAGATAAAACGCTCTAATACCATGAAGTAATTTTAGGCGTTTTGATTTTTTTTCTGTAAAAATGTCAAAAACGCCCCCTCGGTCAATTGTTGATGAACTTTGACAATTAAATACTGGCGATCTACTTGAGTTACATCAATATTTTTTATGTCCATGGAGAGCCCAAAACACGCTCTTTATAGATATTATAAATATATTTTGCTGTATTAAATATCCTTTGCGGGACGTTTACGTTAATGTTATGCGAAAACCAAAAAGTACCAAATTTAAGATCGATTTTCTCAAAAAAAACCATTTTTTTATTTTTTTTTATTTTTTGTTAAAGTGTAGATATGATAGTTGTCTACTCGAAAAGCAAGTCGAGAAAGTGTATATTTTGTTTGTATGTTCTATATTTAAGCCTCAATATCGGAAAAAGACGTCTTCGTTTTGCAAGACCTAAGCCAGACAAAAAAAGACGTGCGCTTCTATGAATTGTAAAAAAAGTTTTCTTGAATTTTCGTCTGCGTTTTGTAATCACTTATAAACGCATTTTGTGGTACTGAATAGTTATTTATGTTTTGAAAAGAGCGGGAAACCACGAGAAACATATCTAATCAAATCAGCAGGCCTGGTAGACCTTCAATATCGAAGAGGCACAGACGTTGTATTTTTTTCGATTTATAAAACTTTCACGGTAAACTACCATGACTAGCTATTAGCTGTCATATTACTAAGACATAAAAAATCACCACATCATTGGTCTATTATATACCATTCTTTCCGAAACCAAAGGCTAGGGTTTGTTCACCGCACATCGCACGGATCACCAGGGAATGACCTTTCACTTCCGTAATACACAAAAGTGATGACACAAAAACGATCCGAAACACACGGAGAGATTGTCACGGAGAAGGGTAGGGAATAAAAATAAATAAATAAGAATAAAATTAGCCAACTCCGATCTTAACGAAAATTGCGGTAAAAAAATAAAAGATTTAGGTTCGAGCGGTGGCAAGGCGATAGGTCCACGCCTGGTGGAAAGTCAGACAAAGAAGTCAACGACACGTAAAGAAAAAAAAAATTAATTAAGACAGAAAAACTCAGCCGCACGCGGCAAGAATAAAAATCAACTCCTCCGGGCATTCCCTAAACGGGACACAACCAAATGCGTGCGAACACGCCCACTACAGCACCGTCAGGCCGCTACGCCATGAAGAAATAAACCAAACAAGTAAACAATGCTAACAAACAGTTAGTAACGAAACATAAAAAAAAAAGTTCAGCAGAACCGCACCCGAGAAACAAATGTCAGCGGAGTGAAGAAACACTCACGAAATAAAATAAAAAAAAGTCTTAACGGACCGACGCCGAGTCCAGTCCCACGACATTGAAGCCTGGCAGGATGATGGCGTCCAGATGATGCTCGAATCTATTCTTCACTCTGTTCCGCACATCCGTCGGGGCTGTGCGGAACAAAATCAAGAATAGTTTCAAGCAGCGGTGCGCCAGAAGGTAACCGAGACATAACATGCCTTGAGCTTCATATTGTGAGAGGAGCTTTCGAGGTAGTTACTGCATGCAGTTGCTCAAACTTTCTCTTTCCCCTTCCCTTTTTCAAAAGAACACGTCAGCCGACGCTAACTTTTCATCTCGGGAGAAGACCACTCTTCACAAACGGTTATAGTTGACAAGGAGGCTGACTTCGACTCAACTAGTCTCCGGGCAGAATAGACACAAGTATATTTACCAACACGCTCGTTTTTGATGCTAGTCTCCGGGCTTTGCTGTTTACAAAAGAGATAACCCTTCGGTGCTATCGGATTTTCGCGGAGGGAGATAGAGTACATAAACTTGAAAGAATAAAACATGGAGGACAAGCACAGGACAACCACTTTGCAGAGCACGACCATTCCTAGGATAGGGCGTTCGAAGCTTGGGCAAATACGCGGTATCGTTTCACGCGTGCACGGATGGCTGGTTTAAAAATTTTCCCACATCCCTAACGAAACCGGCCCATCTTCGTGTGCGTGCCCGCGCCGCCGGTTTTAGCTCGCACGCGACGTTGTTTTGGCAGGCAGAACTGTTGTTGACCGTCGATATTGTAAGACCGTGGTGTTCTCATCCTCCCATGCAACAGTTCCTTTGCTTTCCCTTCTGAAATACTCTGACTGACTGACTCCTCCTGGGTGGCCGTCACTGTTCGCCGCGTCAACGGCACATTCGTACCATTTCACTCCTCTTGACACAGGGTGCGCTGCTCGCTTTACTGTCACGGGCCGTCCTATCTAACACAACGAGCGCGAAAGGTCGTGGTCATCTGCTGGTTCCGAAAGGGCGGGACGTTAATATAGGCAAATGAAGGTCCCGAATCAATACGACGTCTGCCGATTTCTATACATTAAAAATTCACGACGCCTGCTGGTCTGTTAAGAAGTGTCGCTTTCTCTTTTGAACTGCTCCAATGCAGCTTGAAGCCTATAATAAAATTTAAATGATCAATAAATATAACAGGGTTGAACTACTGTATTTCATTTTTCCGTGGGAGCTTTAAAAAAAATGCAAAAATATTTCAAAGTTTGTGAAGACGCGCAATTCGCAAGTCTCTTTCAAGCCGTAAAAACACGTTTTTGTACGATATTGATGCTTAAATATAGAACATACAAACAAAATATACACTTTCTAGACTTGCTTTTCGAGTAGACAACTATCATATCTACATTTTAACAAAAAATAAAAAAAATAAAAAATGGTTTTTTTGAGAAAATTGATCTTAAAATTGGTACTTTTTGGTTTTCGCATAACATTAACGTAAACGTCCCGCTGAGGATATTTAATACAGCTAAATCATTTTATAATATCTATAAAGAGCGTGTTTGGAGCTCTCCATAGACATAAAAAATATTGATGTAACCCAAGTAGATCGCCAGTATTTAATTGTTAACATTCGTCAACAATTGACCGAGGGGGCGTGTTTGACATTTTTGCAGAAAAAAAGCAAAACGCCTAAAATTATTTCATGGTATTATAGCGTTTTACCTGTGCCCACAGAGTGCTTGAAAAAAGTTAATATAATGTGGACTGAAAATCCACGACGGGAGATCGAGCGAAACATCCGACCCACGACGGATGTGAAAAACACTGCTTTCCGCCGCGGCCTCTTTTAAAATTCGTGAGTCGAGAACAAAAAATCCGACGGACTTGCGGTTTGTGGCTACTGCGTTTTTAGAGACGACGCCATAACATATATTTTTTTCAGCGAAATTAAAAATTCGGCCCTTTTTGCCTGCACGATTTGAGATGAAACCACCCATATATATACACCAACTCATGTTTACAAACAAACCAGAGCGCCCGGAGCGCCCCTAGCGGACGCCACCGGCGCCGCGCATGCGCGATGGGGGTGTGGGCAAGAAACTCGCCGTCGCCCTTAAACACACCATTGAAATGCGATGTTGTCGGCGTCAGTGTGAGTCCCCCTGCCCTTTTTCGCGTTCGAATTGTTGGTCTTACTATCTTGAGCGGCCTCAGCGAAATTACCGAGGCTCGTTACACCGCAAAACTTCGCGTGAATAATGTGGCATGTGGCGATTCATTCCGCGTGGACGCCGCAGAATGTACGCTAAAGCCTGATTCGTATGATGAGATTTCTCGCAATTTTCAGTCGCGACGCCGCTCGGGCTGCAAAAGCGTGAACCGTAGCTGAGATGGTCGACGTCGATACTGAAAATCGCAAGCAGAATCGGACCAACTGAATTAGGCATAACAAGTCGGTGAGGGTCACTGGTAACAATGATCAACATCTCCTTGTATCTACTGTTTTCATCGAGCCTGCTTGCCAACCTTCAAATTTAAGTCTTTTGAGGCCTGCACTTCTTATCGCAAGTACCGGGCCAACATTTGGTCTACGGACCGGCGTCGTCTAAGAGAGCAGACGACAAGCAGAAACGTTTGAAAGAGCAGACGACAGTTCGAACAATCAGGCGGCCGTTTGAACTTGAAGACGCACTGAACGTAGTCCGCAGATGGTCCGCACAACTTGACGGTTTTCTGGCGTTCATGTTGGAACAAAACAAATAAATCTGATGAGCACAAGTATCCATGAATTCAACCCAAAGTGCTTCCCACCCAAGCAATCGTTGTCCGACGGCGTCTGCTTTTCCCTTTTCACGGCACATATCCAGATTCTCGGACGAACCGAGCACGTAAAAACTGAGCTTCAAACCTTTCTCGACACTTTTGGTACGGCCCCAGGCGCGGCGTTTTGACGAGAAGGCAGGTTTTTGTCTGGTTCCTTTCAAAACAACGCAGGAATACACGTCTGGCATGGGGACTTCTGCCCACAGCCCCAGACCGGAAGTGCGACCGACGCGCCACCACCGCGCCGTGACGTCACAGAGATGAGTTCGTGTATATATATATTGCCGCGCGCGCAGCTTGACAAGTAGGCAGCGCGCGCGTGGCCGAACGGTTATCGCGCTTCTCTCCCACGCGAAAAGCCAGGGTTTGATTCCTGGCCGCGGCTACACATTTTGTTAACACTGTAATGTGACGTTCTGGTAAATTCGATAACCGTCTTGCTGATTCGAGGTTAGAATGTTCTAGGCACCGAACCTTCTACGCCGAATGCTCCAGAAGCCCACGCGTGTACAAAAGCGGCTCCGCGTGGCAAGCTGGGGTCAGTTTCGCCCCAGCGTTTGACTTTGCTGTCACGCCGACCTCGACGCTCGCGACGCTCTGTTCTCTCCTGTTCCATTTTTATTTTCGGGCACAAGTTCGCCCTATTAAACGTTCAGTTTAGTTCAGTTTTCTTTGCCTCATCACTTGTCATTCGTGACATTTTGGTGGAGCTGCTGGGTACCGCATGTCCGTGCAGCGCACCCCTCCAAGTTCCCGAAGTGCGAGTCTGATCCCAAGCACCGGAGGACCCCACGAAGACAAAATCGGGACCCGAGCAAGTCGCCGTACCCAAGGTCTACACCCGGAATACGGACTTCTGCCACCCAGGACCAGGCAGCCAACGAGGCCGACGATGGACGACCAGCAATCGCAGACCCCGACCGCCGCCGCCGTCGTCTACCTGCCCGTTGCCCAGCGAACCCCGACGACCTTCCATGGCGAGACCCACGAAGAGGTGGAGGACTGGCTTCTGCACTACGAACGTGTAGCATGCCATAATGAATGGACCACTGAGCAGCGCCTCCAAAACCTCTACTTCTCCTTGGAGGGTACCGCGAGGCAGTGGTTCGAGAACTGCGAGGCAGTGGTTCGAGAACCACGAGGCGTCGCTTACATCGTGGGACACCTGTATCGCCGGCCTGAAGGAGACGTTCACGAACCAGACACGACGACAGCGAGCGGAAGACCTTCTGCAAGTCGTAACTCAAGGGCCCAACGAAACGGTCACCAGCTCCGTTGAAGACGTCCTCCGCCTGAGCAGCCGCGCCGACCCTCAGTCCACCGAGGAGAAGAAGCTGCGCCTCCTAATGAGAGGAGTGAGGAGTGACATCTTCGGGGGTCTTGTACGCAACCCCCATCTACCGTCGAAGACTTCGTCACGGAGGCCACGAACATAGAACGTGCCCTCCTCGCAAGAGCCAGCCACTACCATCGGCACTCGAGCGTCGCTGCTGCTTCTGAGTCAGGCTACGACATCAGCCCTAGCGTCTCCAGCCTTCGCGACATCATCCGCGACATCGTCCGGGAGGTGCTTAAGAAGCTCCTGCCGTCTGCTGAACGCCCGGCCTCAATCTCCATTGCCGAGGTCGTCCAAGATGAGGTGCAGCGAGCGATCCTATCAGATGCCCCTGTCACCGTGGCCGCAGAAGAACCGACGCTGACCTACGTCGCCATGGCCCGACGACCGCCGCAAGCCCACCGCCAGGTCACGGCACCACCCCGACGTGAACATCCAGCGCCAGGAAGATCGGGCGTACGTCCGCCCAGAACAAGCTGCGCCACGAAAGACCGACGTGTGGAGGACGGCCGATCGACGCGCGTTGTGCTATCATTGTGGTGAAGCCGGCCACATTTACCGTCGATGCCCCTACCGACAACTGGGGCTGCGCGGGTTTCACCCGAACGACCCGCACCCAAGGTAAGACGAACGCCCTTACAACATCGAGGAGTGCCTCCGACGTTCGCCATCTTCTACGCCACCTCTCCGCCGTGAGTCCCGCATACCTTCACCCTGACGTTCAGCGTCTCTAGCGCCACGACCACGCCGAGAGAGCCTGTCCCCCCTGCGTCGCCGGGAAAACTAAGTGCGGCAACGCCTGGAGGTGGCGTTGGCGAAGACGACCGAAGTAAAGGGCCTCCAAGAACGACGGAGCGCTCCCACTCTCCCGACGCTACGCAACGCAACGACGCCCTTGCAACGGTGCCCAACAACCTAAACGTCGTCATCGACAGCCACGACGCATCAGCACTCGTGGACACCGGAGCAGACTACTCAATCTTGAGTGGGAGGCTCTCCCGCCGCCTTCGAAAAGTCATGACACCGTGAGATGGACGTCAAATATGAACCGCCGGAGGACACCTCATTACGCCAGTCAGGAGATGCACTGCTCGCGTCGAGATCCACGATGAGACGTGCCCTGTGAAGTTTGTCGTTCTGCAAGACTGTTCGAGGGACGTTATCCTCGGAATAGACTTTCTCTGCGAGTATGGCGCCGTCATCGACCTCGCGGCAAATCAGTTGACGCTGCGAAAGCCTGTCCTGCCGCCGGCGGAGACCAACACGCCGTCAACCGCTATCCGAGTTATCGCCGACCATGTGAACCTACCGCCGCGGTCGAGTGTTTTCGTCACCTTCATAACCGACGTAGCCATGCACGGTGAAGATCTTCTGGAAGGCAGCGTCCAACTGCTCCTCGAAAAAGGAATTGGTGTCGCACGAGGCGCAACGGATATCCAAGAAGGACGTACAACTGTTCTTGTGACCAACTTTCGAGAGGAGCCGCAGCACCTAACGAAGGGTACCACTGTGGGCCACGTCGAGGAGCTTCGGGTACCAGCCGTGGTCGCCGCAATCTCCGAGGAAACCTCGTCGCCACAGCAGAAGAGCAGGACACCGCCGCCACTCGACATCGACCCCGAGCTCCCTGCTCCGAAGCGCCGGCAACTGGTTGATCTCCTCGCCGAATACAGTGACTGTTTTGCCACGACATCGAAAGTTCGCCAAACACCAATGGCGAAACATCGCATTATTACCGACGACGCATCTCCCTGTCCACCTGTCGCCCTATCGAGTCTCCTTAAAGGAAAGGAAAGTGATTCAAGATCAAGTCCAGGAGATGCTCGACGACGACATCATTTAACCCTCAAGAAGTCCATGGGCGTCCCCGGTCGTATTTGTAAAGAAGAAGGACGGAACCCTGCGGTTCTGCGTGGACTATCGTCGACTGAACGCTGTGACGAAGAAGGACGTCTATCCGCTCCCCCGCATCGACGATACGTTAGACCGATTGCACCACTCCCGATATTTTTCATCGATGGAGTTGAAGACTGGTTACTGGCAGATTGAAGTCGACGAACGTGACCGGGAGAAAACTGCCTTAATCACTCCCGACCGACTGTACGAATTCAAAGTGATGCTGTTCGGACTTTGTACAGCACCAGCCACCTTACAGCGCGTCATGGACACCATGCTGGCAGGTCTGAAATGGCAGAGCTGCCTCGTCTACCTAGACGATGTCGTGGTATTCTCACGAGATTTCGAAGAACACCTCAGACGACTTCGAGCCGTGGTTCAAGCCATCAAGACCGCCGGCCTGTAACTCAAGCCAACAAAGTGTCGGTTCGCCTATGGGGAACTAAAATTCCTTGGCCGCGTCGTGAACAACAAATGTGTTCTACCTGACCGAGAGAAGATCCGCGCCGTAGCTGCATTTACGCCGCCGGCTGACAAGAAGGCCGTGAGAAGATTTCTCGGATTCTGTGCCTTCTGCAGGCGCTTTGTTCGAGACTTCGCCAAGCTGTCCGCACCGCTGACACACCTCACGAAGGACACCGAAAAGGTCGAGTGGACAGAAGAATACCAGAGGTAATTCGACGAGCTCAAACGAACACACCAGATGCCCCCAATTCTTGGCCATTTCGACCAGTTTGCTGAAACCGAGATCCACACCGACGCCAGTAACACGGGACTGGGTGGGGTACTAGTCCAAATGCAGGACGGCGCAGAGCGAGTCATCGCATACGCCAGTCGGACGCTGTCTAACGCGGAGAGGAACTATTCAACTACTGAAAAGGAGTGCCTCGCTGTCGTCTGGGCAATAACAAAGTTTCGCCCATATTTGTACGGAAGTCCTTTTCGCGTGGTCACAGACCACCACTCGCTCTGCTGGCTGGCGAATCTGAAGGACACCTCCGGACGCCTCGCCCATTGGAACCTACGATTGCAGGAGTTCGACATGACCGTGGTGTACAAGTCCGGCCGGAAGCACAATCACGCCGACTGCCTGTCAAGGGCCGCAGTCGAGGCCGCTCCTGCCTGCACCAAAGAGGACGACGATGAGTGTTTCCTCGGTGCTCTGAAGGTCAGCGACATGGCAGCACTCCAACGAGATGACCCTGAGCTGCGAGCATTCATCGAGCACCTAGAGGGACAAGGAAGTGCCGTTCCCCGCAGTTTTGTACGAACACTGCCAACCTTCTCCCTCCGACATGGTGTGCTCTACAAAGGAGAACTTCAGCGACAACAACACGGCGTGGCTGTTGGTGGTCCCTTCCAGTCTTCGAGAAGAAATTTTTCAAGCCTGCCACGATGACCCGACGGCGGGACACCTTGGCAACAGCAGAACTCTCGCCAGGATACGCTAAAAATACAACTGGCCCAAGCTCGCGAAGACAGTGCACCACTACACCCGATCTTGCCACGAGTGTCAACGGCGGAAAAAAACACCGACGAGACCGGCAACTTCTTCAGCCTATTGCGCCGCCATCTGCCCCGTTCCAGCAAATAGGAATGGACTTACTTGGGCCATTCCCACCATCGACGCAAGGGAACCGATGGATAATCGTCGCAACCGATTATCTCACACGGTACGCCGAGACAAAAGCCCTTCCATCAGGAACGGCTGTTGAAGTCGCCAAGTTTTTCATCGAGTCTATTGTCCTCCGGCACGGCGCCCCCGAAGTCTTGATCTCAGACCGTGGATCCTCGTTCATCGCCCAGCTGACACAGGAAGTCCTTCGTCTCAGCCGCACCAGTCACCGTCGCACCACGGCGTACCACCCGCAGACCAACGGGCTGACGGAAAGACTCAACAAGACTATCGCCGACATGATCTCTATGTACGTCGACGTGGAGCACAAGACAAGGGACGAGGTGTTGCCGTACGTCACATTTGCCTACAACACGGCCGTGCAAGAGACCACAGGAGTAACACCATTTCAGCTGGTGCATGGCAGAAAAGTGTCGACCATGCTCGAAGCTATGCTACCCCACGAACCAGCTGACGAGGGGATACCCGACGCCCAGGTGGTTGCTCAACGAGCCGAAGAAGTTCGCCAGCTCGCCCGAATCCGAATTCAAGATCAACAACGTGTCGACGCTACCCAGAACGACCTTCGCCTTCGTGTGTGGATTTGGACCCCGACTCGACGACGGGGTCTCAGCGAGAAACTCCTAAAACGGTACTTTGGACCCTACAAGGTACTTCGTCAACTTGGAGATCTGAACTACGAGGTGATGCCCGACGGAACATGAACTTCATCACGCCGCCCTCCCCGACCAGAAGTCGTCCACGTCGTGCGCATGAAGCCATACTTCGCTCGATAGGACTGTGGACCTTATGTTTTTAAGTGACTCTTTAGCTTACCGTTCTTTTTGTTTGCTTTGTTTTGTTCTGCATCGGGGCGATGCACGTTTTAAAGGGCCGAGTAATGCCGCGCGCGCAGCGTGCCAAGTAGGCAGCGCGCGCGTGGCCGAACGGTTATCGCGCTTGTCTCCCACGCGAAGAGCCAGGGTTCGATTTCTGGCCGCGGCTGTACATTTTTGTTGACATTGTAATGTGACGTTCTAATATAATTTCGAGAATCGTCTTGCTGATTCGAGGTTAGAATGTTCTAGGCACCGAACCTTCTACGCCGAATGCTCCAGAAGCCCACGCGTGTACAAAAGCGGCTCCGCGTGGCAAGCTGGGGTTCAGTTTCATCCCAGCGTTCGAGTTTGCTGTCACGCCGATCTCGACGCTCGCGACGCTCGCGACGCTCTGTTCTCTCCTGTTTCATTTTTATTTTTGGGCACAAGTTCGCCCCGTTAAAAGTTCAGTTTTCTTTGCCTCATCACTTGTCATTCGTTACAATATATATATATATATATATATATACTTCCTATTTCATATATATTTTTTCGTTGTATTAGGACTGGAGTTTATCAAGGTCTCTGACTCGCTTGGCGATTTTATAATTATTTCACTATGATCCCTCTTGACGTATGATAGACTATAGTCTCAGCTATGGACAGCCATGTCGAATATCAAGCGATTTAGAAAGCCTATTGGTACTGCTCTGATATATCCATAAAAGCGGCGCATTGACATGGACGGCAGGGCAATATACCGTGGAGTCTCTACCTAACCGGTGATTGAAACTTGCGGCTTGTATCTTTGACTATAGGGCGTTTTCAGAGAAGATCGAGCAACCATGTCCCTTGACCATTTTAAATTTTGATGAAAAAAATATTTTGCTGGCTCTATGCACAGAACAATAAAACCAATCCTTTTCTTTGAAAAAAAAATTTGTCTTTCCGAAAAAAAAAAAAAAATCTCGTAAGGACCCTTTCAGTCACGTGGGCGTTTTGCGTATCACGCGATGTTGGCGTTTCGGGCGGCTTCCCCACAAAAACTCTTCTAGCTACGGGTCTAGAAATATTTGCTGACAAACTAAGCACAGGAAGGATTAACACGAAGTGTTCATCACTCAGTATTATGGCAGGTAGTTTTAAAAACAATATTCCACACTCGGCACATTGCGCAGTAATGCCCTAAATTAGGGATGCTTTTCTCCGTATTCATAAAATGTAAGCTCTTCATACTTTGACAGTGCGTCGCCCTGTATATAGTTAATCTTAAAAAAATATATTGTTGTGCTGGTTAGCGGGATATATTTACAAGAATCACTCACACAGGGGCTTTAACTAAATAAGCGTTATTTTGAAAATTATTTAAAAAAACAATGGCCATCTTCAATAATCATTAAATTCTCTAAAATTAACGTTTATACTAACAGAATCTGAAATATATAACGCAGTATTTTTATTTACTTTCAAGTAATAAAGCGAGAAATATGGCCAAATTGACGCACGCGCTTGCAATGAATGGGGCGTACACATACACATTCTTGACGATTTCAATATTTTTCAAAGTGTCAAAATGCTACGAGGTGGTCACGAAAAAAGAGAATGATAGCACAGAGGTGGACGAAAGCTTTTAAGGTAAAATTGCCAATACATTTTTGAATAACGGACCAAAAATGCCGAGGGGCCGGAGCGATTGAGAGGCTTCGCGGTGCCAGTGTCAACGGCCGGCGCGTAGCGTCTCCGTGTACGCAACGTAAAGGAAGCAACCGGAGCGACTTTGCGAACAGATCAGCCTACAACCTTGGCGGTAACATAATGTAGGAGCTAGGGCGCGGCAGAACCTGCGCCGACTGTGAGCGCCAATAGATCCGCCGCCACAAAGAATAAAAAAAAGCCCCCCTCCCCCCCTCCCCCCCTCCTCCACCAAAAAAAAAAAAAGAAAAGAAGATGCTGCAAAAAAGTAGAACAATTGCTATTGACTGAGAAAGTCTGTTTATCGCGCCGGTAGTCTGCGGCCCAAGTCAACACGCGAGATGGCAAGGGATTTCCAACTAAAAAGGGGGCCGCAATCCGTTCGCCACTGAGGATGCTGTTGCGATGGGCCTTCTCCAAGGCCACGTCTTTTCCTTCGCCCCCCTTCTTGTCCACCCGGCGGGGTTTGGCCTTCCCATTGAACGTCGGCACCCGGCTGTCTGAGCCGTTGTGGACAGAACGCGTCGCCCGGCGCCGTGTTGACGCCGCCATACCTGGGAGCGGAGCTGAGCTGAGCTCTTCTCTCTGGCTGCAATCGCGCTGGCCCGAGGTGGGGGTCATTCGACCCTGGAACCAGCTGCACTGCCGGGAGAGGATTCCGGGGACGACGCCAGCGGCGGGACTTCCGGGCGAAGTACGTTCGGTTGGGGTTTTCGTCTGGCGCCACTTGCGGGTTATCCCGCTAATCCTTTCCTGAGCCTTGACGCCGCACAATGAGGGGATCATCTCCATCACGGTCAACGTCTCACGAGCTGACAGCGCACCCCTCGTCACCGACTCCTTGCGTGGCGTATCGAGGTCAAGAGTGCCCCGGTGCCGGATTGGGAAGCCCGTCCGACGCTGCAGTGTGTGCGTGCGTGCTCGAGGGCATGAGTAGGGCCGGGGCTTGAACATGACGTTCGTTGGCAGTCCGGCCACCATTGGCTGCCAACCGCTGGAGCACCTACAGCGACGCTATAAAAAGAGGAACCGAGATGTCGCAAGGTGTGCTCTCGGACGATGTTGAAACTTCTGTACATATGTAATTAAACAGAGTTTATCGTGAGACACCCTCCCGTCTCCTGATGTTCCTGCCTGGAGTCGGCCTGCGGTTCCTGACCTAGCCTGGCCCTGCCTGAGTCTTCCTGGGGAACTCCTCGGTCGCAACAACTGGTTGGCAGCGGCGGGATGACGTGCTTGCTCATGGTTCCTGGTACGGGTGAGTGCGTTGCAATTTTCCCTTGATTTGCCAGGCCTTTTGCTCAGTGTTAGGTACGCGAGTAGAGGGCTGCCCTTTTGGCTCAGAAAAAGCGAAGTTCAAGCTGACCGAGTTAGATAGAGGAGGGGGAATGGCGACACTCGAGACCATGGATGTCAGTGGGCTACGTGTTCCTGATTTGTTGGCGGTATGCGAGGAGCTTGGCGTAGATGTGGGGCAGGCAAAACGAAGGGGGCCGATCATGGGGTTCCTTCGTGAGGCGGAAGTGTCCGACGTGGAGCTTCCGGAGCCTTGGGAGCTGATTCGGGAACGGGAAGAGAGAGCGAAGGTTGAAAAGCGGGAGCGGGACGAAAAAGCGAAGGCTGAAAAGCAGGAGCGGGACGAAAAAGCGAAGGAGGAACGCGAACGCGAACGCGAGAAGCGGGCTCGTGAATTTGCGCAGAAAAGGCTAGAGATCGAAACGTTGAGGCAGGAAGTTCGGTCTCAAAGGCGAAAGGTAGTAGTAGAGGTCACAGACTCGAAGTACCTAGCAGCGACATTTCCTCACTGGTTCACGTACGAGGGTGATCCGAAGTCACGTGAAAAAGACCTTTTATCCAGAGAGGAAAGAGTAGTCGCGCCGAGCGGAGCTTGAACACGTCAGGTTGCGGCAGAGACGGTGTGTCAAAAATAAAAGGTTGAAGAGGAAGGGTCCGATTTAACCGACGACCAGGGTCTTTGTACCGACGGGACTACCGACGCCGTTCCGCACAACGCCGACTCCAAACCTGAAGCGCTGGAAGTTGGAGGGGATCGCGATCCCGCCAACGGAAGAGAGGAGGCCTCTCAAGCATGTGATGTCTGCTTCCTGGGAGACAAAGACATGACCAGCATGGTGATGCTGCCGCGGGAGTCCATCCAACTCAAGGAAAGCAGTGCGGAGAAGTCAGCGGATAGGGAGGAAGAGCAGGAATTGGGTCGTCCTAGCCGCCACCCGTGGAACTCCGAGACCAAGCCGGGGCTGGACAAGCGAGACCCAAGTCAGGGGTGCTCGGAAAAAGCGTCTTGTTCGAGCCGTCCTTCTGGAAAGAAGAAACAGAAGAGGAAGCAGTGCAGGGTCAGCGTTCTCCGACCTATTCCGAATGATTCTGTTCTGCAGCGTCACCAGAGGCGCGACGCGTCGAGCCAGAAGCAGAAGTCGTCCAGGCCGGAAAAGGGGAAACGCGGAGGGACCCATCCCAAGTACCCATCAGCCGGCGGCGGCGGCAAGCGCAAGGGATCCAGGGGGAGCACGGAAAGAACCAGGCTGGATGAGAGAAATCCGAAGCAGAGTCCCTCGGAAACCTCGTCTCCATCGCAGTGTGACATCGGGTCTTCTTCCAGACGGAAAAGACAACGGAGGAGGAAGCAGCCCGAGATTAGCGTCCTCCGTCCTGGTCCGGACATTTCCGACGAAGAGCACCTTCAGAAATCCGGCGAAGGCGAGTCTCGCAGAAGGAAGCTGTCGTCGAGGCTGGGACACAGAAATCCCGCGGATATTCATCCCAAGGAAGTATCGACAGACAGCGTCTGCGAAAGCAAGGGACTCGGCTGCGACATGGAAGAGCAAGGTCTGGAAAAGCGAGAAGATTCGAGGCGCAGGCGTTCCGAGAGATCGTCCCGATCATGGCATGGCAAGTCTGATAGCGAGAATTCAGACGCTGACAAGAGCGGGCCGTTTACACAAAGGAGACCCAAGAAGAGAAGGCTGATCAGGGTCGGTGCCTTCCCATCCGGCCCGGCCCCATCCAATCAACAACGTCGCCAGAAGCTGAAGAGCCGCGACTCTAGAAAGAGAAAGCTGTCGTCTGGGCTGGGAGACGGAAATCGCGAAGATATCCACCCCAAGAAAGCACCAACCGACAGCGGCTGGAGGAGCAAGGAGCACAGCGGTGACGCCACGGAGCCAACCTGAAAAATTAAGGAGGTCCGACGCAGTGGCGCTCTGGGAGGCGGCGCTGGGTTTTCCGTTCTGGTCCAAACGCTTCCGACCGTGACCGGAAGCTCAGCGCGCGCAACTCCCGAAAGTTCTCTTCGGGGCTGGGAGAAAGCAAACGCCAGGACACCTATCCCAGGGAGCCGTCGATCCAGAGCAGAAATGCGAGCAACAGGCTTGGAAGGGACACCAGCAAATCCACGCTGGGTGCGGAAACGACAAGACAGAGCCGTTCGGACGAGAAGACAGCTGCAAGGAGTCATCCAGCGGGAGGAAGTCGGGAGTCAAGCCGTCACACTCGTCTCGGGCTTCCGCTGCGAGAAGAGAAGTTAATCGGCAGAATGCAGGAGCATTGCTGGACAACTCCACGATCTCTACCAAGTACCCCGGGTTTCATGAGTACGTGCTCGGCTCACGGCTTAAGCTACGGCGAGAGATCAAGTCAGGTGCGGAAATCAAGTCTGAACTTTCCGACTGTGGCTTCGAGAAGACTGTCGAGTCTGGGGACCAGGGCTTTTCTGGTGAGAGTGGCACCGAGAACAGACTGGGTGTAGGTTAGAGCGCAAAGTTCTCGCCGGTGAAAGATTTCCGAGAGAAGTGGGCGAGGCAGAGGCCGCCGGAAAAGGGGAAAGCTTAATTTAAATGTATTTTCATGAAGTCGGCTTAGCCAGTGGTATGAATAGGTTTTCCTTTTTCGGGAGTCCGAGTATTGAGTTTTGTTCGGCTTCAGCTCGTTGTGTTTGCGGTAGAGTTCATTTAAAGCGGTTTTATCCTTGATTTATTTTGCCTTATGGAGGACGCGCTTGATTTTAATAGGGATAGGCCCTATGTGAGTTACGTAACGGTATGTAATGTGTTCTTTTCCCGGGAGTCCGTTTTATTGCGTTTTGTTGAGCTGCAGTGCGTTGTGTTAGCCAGCTCCAAAGTTTATCTCGCTTCACGGTAGTAAGCCTTCGAGGCGAAGTAGAAAGGGACACAGGTAAAAGAGGAACGCTGTTGGCCTATGCTGGAGCTTCTAAGACGTGAACGAGCTCCATGATCGGATGGTACAAATTTGCAAAGTTTTTCTTTGTTTCAAATCCTTAGAAAGCGTCATTTTGATTTTGTGATTGTGTTTTTATTTCAAAGCACGCTACCATAACTTTTGTTTCTGTTTGACTGGTTTAGAGTATGGTTTACTTTAAAGGGCTTAGTGACAGCCTGAGCTCGAGTGTCGAGTGAGGGAGATTGTAGGTAATAGGTGGAGGGGGGTTGTCTTTATTTTTTTTTGTCTGGCGGATTGGGGGAGGAAAGCGAAGCACTTGTCGGTACTGGGATCGTGACTTGCTATGTTTGTCTCGCCAATGCCTTCCTCTTGTGACCTGAGTTGAGGTCCCCCACTCCAGAGATTTTGGACCCGGCCCTCGCCTACGTCTCAAGGCTGGTGATGATCACCGGACCCTCTCCCAAGAAAGCGAGGCACTCATCGAGTCAGCGCAGCAGTGTGGGACTGCTGCCCTCCTGATGAGCTCAGTGGCGGCGGAGGTGTTGTTGCGATGGGCCTTGTCCAAGGCCACGTCTTTTCCTTCGCCCCCCTTCTTGTCCACCCGGCGGGGTTTGGCCTTCCCATTGAACGTCGGCGCCCGGCTGTCTGAGCCGTTGTGGACAGAACGCGTCGCCCAGTGCCGTGTTGACGCCACCATACCTGGGAGCGGAAGCTGAGCTGAGCTCTTCTCTCTGGCTGCAATCGCGCTGGCCCGAGGTGGGGGTCATTCGATCCTGGAACCAGCTGCGCTGCCGGGAGAGGATTCCGGGGGACGACGCCGGCGGCGGGACTTCCGGGCGAGTACGTTCGGTTGGGGTTTTTGTCTGGCGCCACTTGCGGGTTATCTCGCTAATCCTTTCCTGAGCCTCGACGCCGCACAATGAGGGGATCATCTCCATCACGGTCAACGTCTCACGAGCTGACAGCGCACCCCTCGTCACCGACTCCTGGCGCGGCTTATCGAGGTCAAGAGTGCCCCGGCACCGGATTGGGAAGCCCGTCCGACGCTGCAGTGTGTGCGTGCGTGCTCGAGGGCATGAGTAGGGGCGGGGCTTGAACATGACGTTCGTTGGCAGTCCGGCCACCATTGGCTGCCAACCGCTGGAGCACCTACAACGACGCTATAAAAAGAGCAACCGAGAGGTCGCAAGGTGTGCTCTCGGACGATGTTGAAACTTCTGTACATATGTAATTAAACAGAGTTTATCGTGAGACACCCTCCCGTCTCCTGATGTTCCTGCCTGGAGTCGGCCTGCGTTCCTGTCCTGGCCTGGCCCTGCCTGAGTCTTCCCGGGGAACTCCTCGGTCGCAACAGTGCGCTTGGGCCATGAAACAGAAGCCGCAAAGAAATGGCACACAAGAAAAGAGGAAATAACTGGGACCTTGAGAACTGTGAGATAGAATTGAGACCGCCTCTATTTTCGCAAGAAGGCCCACTGCATAAGGTTCGAGGGGTTTCATCGTGAGCAGCTCCTGCGACGGCTCACGTGCATGTTCTCTGTTTCGATGGCTGAACGTTTCAGCTCGATGCGCAAGTGTTGCCTCAATTACCTCAAGAGGAACAAGAAAAGAATTGTTTACCAAAGGAACTTTTCGATGTGTGATGGATCTGCACATTGTTTCGTTGAAGAAGCGTCTCCTGAAGGAAGCGTTCCTGTCCGAGAAACGAACTTTGTGTGCGGGGACTGTTTCAGCCGTTTCAAGGAAATGAATGCGGAATCGTCGAAAGCAACGGGGCCTGAGGATACCTTCCTTCCCAAACAAGCAGCCGTCGAAGAGCTGAACAGGTCCGCGCATTCTTCAGGATTCTAACCTTTGAAACCACATTCTGCACCAAAAAGGCACTGTAGGAGGTCTTACGCTAAGTGAAAGCAGGAAGAAGTTGAACGTGCTTTGACGAAGCAGCTAAGATCACTCGTCACTTCAGCGTAAGGCGTGGGAGACAAGCCAACAACCTCAGCACAAAGCTGCAGCACCTGCTCAGAGTGGTTGTGCAACCTTAGGTCTGCCTTTGACGCTCCGGACTCATACCATGTTGTTGTTGTTAGAACATTCTTTATTGCCCTGTTATATACACATATAATGCACCTTGTCGTCTGCATCGGTGCGGACCTAAGGGTTCGCCATTGCCGTCACGGCAGTCCTGGTGGGTGTAGGTCCCAGCGCCTTCGGCTGCTGCTAAGTCGTCCGCCGGTGCCATCGTTGTCGTAGACAAGCTCCGTCAGCTTTTTTCACGGCAGGGAGACGATCGCTTTGTCACAAGTGGTAGGCAGAATCCAATCGACATACGTCGCCAGACGGATCCCGTCTGGGAGTTCCTCCAGGTTCGTTTTCCGAAAGCGAGTGTATCGCACGCACTCCCAGACAACATGAGCAGCCGACGCGGTCCTGCGGCACCGAAAACGCGCCCCCTCGTGGGGGTCGTCGCTGAAGAACTTATGGCCCAGCGCCGGGGATAGAACAGTGTTGGTCGCGAGGACGCGGAAGAGGGTCTGAATGCTCCTCGGTAGGTCATTCGGCATCGGAGGAACGGGACGCAACTGCTCGCCCGGGCGTTCCTCGCGGTCCTCACGGAGGTGCCGCAGGGTTCTCCGCCTTCGCTGTTTAGCTCTTTCCTCGACGGCAGACCGGTCGGAAAGGCCGGCTGCCTCGCCGGCTGGGTTATGGAATGCGTTCGGCGCGGATTCTGTCTGGCAAACTGCTGCTCGCGCCTCGCTGTGGGCCCACTCGCTGCCGTCGGTGCCCGCATGAGCGGGCACCCAGGAAATAGTAGCTTGGATGTTCAGCTTGTTTCGAAGTTCTATGAACGCGGCGAGCAACTCGCCGACAATTCCCGTGTAAGTTGACCGGCTCCCGCTCGCTCGTCTGCAAGTTTCGTACGTGCGGGTCGAGTCGGTGAACAGTAGGAGCTTGTGAGGGTAGTTTCGACGTAGCGTAGCTTCCACGTCTTCAGTGGTCGAAAGTGCTGCCGCGTTCGGAATGCCATGGGTGGGGTCGACCCACGCGACCGCCTGGACGTGCTTAAGGGTTCTGTACTCTCCTTCGCCGTCGTCGCCTTCAATTGGCAGCAAGGTCTCCGCCATGGCAATGTAGGTGATGTTGTTCTTAGGCGGTGATTTGTGCGCGGCGCTACATGTGTGCGCTTTGGCAAAGCGTTTGCGTCGCTCCGAGTTGCTCCGTCCTAATCCTAGGTTTTGTGGGAGGGGTCTTCCGTCGGTAAGCGTGACCGGGACGGCCCACGGAGGGGGGGGGGGCGGGTGCGCGTCTGCCGGGCTGACGTCCAGACTGGGAGACACGCGGAGCTCTTCAAATATGGAATGCCCAGCGGTCGAGCTGCTGAGGCGCTCTCCCTGAGCGAGGAGCGCCTGTTCGGCGATTTCTGACAGGAGGTTCATGCCACCGTGTGCGTACAGCTCCCGGAGGGGCCTGTGCTTAGGCAATCCTATGACGATGCGGATGGCTTCGCGATTGAGTTTGTGGAGTTGCTCCGCCTGCCTGGTCGTGAGGACGTGATGGTTATAGCCGCAAAGGATACGGGATTCGAGCAGCGCCGTGAAGAGCTGGCGTGTTTCTCTCTCCCGCGTGCCCCACTGGAGTTGCGTGATTTTGCAGATGAGGCGGAGGAGGGATCTGCAGTGCAAGTCGACTTTCGTCACCCACGTGGTGCCTTTCTCATCTTAATCTATGTAGGCTCCCACAATCCGAACGGAGGGTTTTCGCCGTATCCTTTGGCCAGCCCTGCTGAGGGCGATTTGGTTGCGGACCGCTTCGGTCTTTCTGTGGGGCCCGTTGAGAACCACGACGTATTCGGTCTTCTTGGCCGAGGCGGTCATGCCAACATTCCGAAGAAAGCCCTGTATGGCGTCGAGGCCAAGCTGAAGCGTGTCCTCCTGTTTTCCAGCCGATCCCGTCATTACCCAGATGGTGACATCATCAGCGTATACGACGAAGTGCAGCGACAGAACCGCTTCGAGGAGTGGGGGAAGTCTTGCCATGACCAGGTTGAAGAGTGTGGGCGAGAAGACCGCGCCCTGCGGTACCCCGGTCCTGTTCGGTTCAGCGGGTCCGATGTAGCCATCGGCTTTGGTCTTGTACGTTCGGTCGTTCAGGAAACTTATTCTTCTCGAGATGACACATGAGTCACTCGAGGACAATACGTTCAGTGAGTTTACGCAGGTTGCTGGTGAGGGGAATTGGCCGGAGGTTAGTGAGCTCATTCGGTGGCTTGCCCGGTTTTGGAATCGGTATCACCAGGGATACGCGCCAGGAGCTCAGGAAGTCGACCGTCCTCGAAATCTTGTTGATCGCGTCAAGGAGAAGCTCGAGGTGGAGTTCAGGAGGGTTTCGCAGTTCTGAGATGGTTATCAGGTCCGTGCCAGGTGCGCTACGGACATTCGCCCTTGCCGAAGCTGCGTGAAGTTCGGTCATTTGAAACGGCTGGTCTCTGTCGACCTGCTCCGGTGCTTGGAGATCCAATGCCTGAAAACCCTACTATCATCTGGGACGGTGTCGCGGAGTCTCGGGAGTATATGGTGGGATCCGATGAGGCCGCAGGCTGCGGGAAGAACACTGCTCCAGCCTGAAGCGCCAGCTGCTCCTTCGAGATTCGCTTGCGTAAAGCCACTGTCTGCGCCACGGTGCGTCTCTTGGCTTTGCCCTGCCAATTGCGAAAGATGTACCATTTGCGCGGTCCGCTCATGTTACCGTTGAAGCTGGAGCCACTGTCGCACCATCTGTCTGTAGAAAGTATATTTGCGTAATCGCACGTCTCAGCCGTTATAAGTTTCAGATGACATCGTAGTCGGGGCGTTCGTCCTCTCTCTCTGTGCACAAATAGCGCGTCGAATCGTTGTTGCCATACTTTAGCCAGGTGTACGTTCGGCGACCGCTTGTCCTCCGCTACTTGAAATTTCTGGATAGATTACCTTTTTTGCTTTGTGTATTGTCCGTAGGAGGTGGGCCAGTTCGTGCGCCTCTAGATTACGCCTGATTTGGTGGCTGGTGTTTGCTCCAGCTCCGCGCGGAAGGCGTCCCAGCAGACGACGCTCGTAGTTCTTTTTGGCGCCGTTATCTTGTGCCCGCACAAACGAATGAAGATGGGCAGGTGGTCGCTCCCCCACGTGTCTGCTCCCCTTTCCCAGAAGAGGGCCCGCCGCCGTTTTGTGCACGTGAGGTCGGTCATTGTGTCGCCCAGGCGGGCGTGCTGGTCAAATCGCGTTGGTAAGTTGGGATTGTTGAGCAGGCTAAGGTGGTTATCCTCCATTGCACAAACGAGGTTCAAACCGTGGTATGTGGAGGCTCTCGATCCCCAGCACGTGAGACGTGTGTTGAAGTCGCCACCGATGACGACGAGGGGATAGGGGTGCCCTTTCCGAAAGTCTTCGACCCAGGACCAGTCAATGGTGACGCTGTTGCGGATCGACGGTCGGACGTATATCGACACCACCACGACGTAACATTGGGGGAGTTAGAAGGCCACGCCCACAACCTCTTGATGCTGCGTTCTCCAGCACTGGAGGCTGAGCTCGTCGCGCGGGACGTGGGCAGCCACTTGGACCGCTGCGTTGCCCCTGTAATTGACGCTGTGCGGCTTCGCCTTGCTGCCCGGACCGTTCGGCGTTCGTTGGCGATGCGGGATTGTGGGCCGCGTATAAGTGACGTAGCCGGGCAGCGAGAGGTTCGGAATATTGGCCTCCTGCAGAAGCAGCACCACTGGTCTTGTCCCTTCCGGATAGCGGAGAAGAAACTCCGCCTTCTTCCAAGTGAAAGTTCTGCAATTCCATTGCAGAAACCACGCTGCCCCTTCCTGGGTCGTCCCGAGTTACGTCTTAGATTGTGGCCTGGTGTTCGCCATAATAGCGTTCCACGAAAGTCTGGCTCCCCAGGAGCTGTTGGAGTAGTTCTCTTACCAGTGGAAATAGGTTGTGATGCAGAATCATTTCTGTCACTCTGCACTGTTGGTGGTAATTTTGCAGCGCCAATTCGCTCTGATTTTCAGGGTGTCCGCATTTGCATTGCGTTAGTGGCGCGGAGGTTGCAGCCATACTCGGATGGTGGGGAAGAGGGGAGACGCAGCAGCAGGAGCATCCTTCCGTGGTGTTGGCAGCGCTCCCGCCGCGTCCGCTCTCGGTGGTATTGGGAAGAGGGAAAGAGGAGCGGAGGGCAGATGTTTCGGTGTGGGGGAGGGTGGGTAGCTCTCACTCGGATAGACCCCAGGGGAAGACCAGTTAGAGTCGGCTTGTTGAGAGGCGTTTTGAGGGATAAGGTAGGGACCACTTGCCGCTTTGAAGGGGAGACCGGTTGTTCTCCTCGGATGTGTGCTTTCGTCGCGGCTTTTCGCCCGAGTGCCTCCATCGCGCCGCGACATCTCCACTGTCCGTCGAACTGAGTGTGCTCGGTGCATGTCCACGTGGCCACAAAGTAGGTCGTGGTGCGACGTGAAGCCTACTGCTCCCGGATTTTAACGCTGCTCCCGGAGTCGCTCTCAACGAAAGTAATTAAATATGTTATTCCTTCAGCGACCCGCTATTTGTTCCGCAAATCTATACATTACAGCAACAAAAGCTGGGAGTGTGGGGAATTCCTGGCTCTTACAAAAGGAGAGTAAGCGAGGTGGAACTGCAGGTACTGATGGACTATTACACCAAAGATGACCTGAATTGTACACAGCAGAGTCCGAACAGAAAGGACGTCGTTGGCTTCATGGTGGACGGAACGAGACAGTACATTGTGAGACAGGTAATGACGTGCTCATTTCGCGAGGCTTATCGTACGTATAAGAGAGCCCAACCAGACACAGCCGTCCGCCTTACAAGATTCTATTCTTTTGAGCCGAAATGAGTTGTGCACAGCCCCTCGCATGAAGTTTGTGCGTGCGTTTATTGCGCCAACACGAAGTTCGCTGTGTGCGACCTGGAAAAAAATTGCATTCGGTCATAAGGAGCACCGAAGACCTCCGTGGCACTTCTCTGTGCAGCCAATTTTCTGCCAAGTGATCAAGATGATTTTTTTTGTAGCTTTAAGGTTGAACATTCCTTTGCAACCGGTAGCAATCTGTGCTCCGTGGTAGGGTGCTGGAAAACAATGCCAGAAAAATGTTTTTGTCTGCCCTTGTTTTCGTGAAAGAGAAAAATGCGCTCCCCGGAAGCAGTAGATACCGGCAACGTAAATGTGTTTTTGGGCGAGGTGTTTGCCGGGAAAACTAGTGTCACATAAAACATTCTTACTTATGCTCGGAATACTTCATAGTTGCGCGCTGTGAGTTGAGCAGCCTTCTTTAGCTAGACCTGAATTCACAGTACAGTTGGAACCGCTTCATGAGCGGCAAGTGCAGACTGAAGCTGGCGGTGACCATTACGACATCCGTCTAAAGAGGAGGGATAATATTGAGAAAAAAAGTGTGCCCTTTATATAACTGTAGGTGACATTGGGCGCAGCCACCTTTGTTCTTCACAACTGCTTCAGCAATTTTTTTTTTATATATATAAACACTATATCCGTCTTGAACGTCGAATCTAGTTTGGGCTAGTCTGGGTGTTCCACTCACGCGGCCGATCTATTAAACAAAGGAGGCGATACGTCAAAACAAAGTTCAATTTTGAGTTTAGACATGAATTTCGATACAATGTTATCCGTGTCTTGTAAGCAACGGTTCAGGGTGCAGGTGTTGAGCTCCATTAATAAACGATAAGCCCTGGTTTGTCAAATGGTCGACATGCAATCTTTTTTCATAGAAGTTATAATGAAAACGCATTTATTTATTTTTTATTGAGGAGAAATGTCGTATAGGGATGAAAGGATTTTAAAACTTTGGGAATATTAAGGTCGTTGAGAAGAGAGATGCAAATTTGCAAATGCTACGCAAAGCCGAAAGGTAATAAAAAAAAACTGTATAGAAATACACTCTTCCTCATATACACGCGTGGATCAGAGTTTTATCAGCGTGTTTCATTCAAGTCCAACAGAAAAAAGAATTATAATAAATGTAAGTGCACCTCTTTTTTGTTAACTTATATTTCACTAAAGAAGTTACAAGGCATTTTGGAACTTTACGCACAATCGAATTTTTATTTTTTTATTTGTGCATGAAGAGTGAATGTTTATTTTATACTCCTTTATTGCACCTTGATGTCTAGCTTGGTGTTTGCGAAGTTCGTTTCATTTTTTATTTGAACACGATATTCAGGAACAGTAAGGCACAATTTGGCCTACACGAATGCCGTTCATTCCATTCTTTAGACGATTGCAAGCACGGCGACTGGCCACCGCCATGCCATGTCTCCCCTCGTGCGGACAAACCCATGCAAGTGCAAGCTTGCCAAAGCCACGTTCACGAGCAAGCTGCACGTGCTTTCACGCTTGGGGCAGCAGTCGGGCGCTCAATGTTTAGGAGAATCACAGTTGACATGTGTTAGGTCACAGCCCAGGAGGCGCAGGTTCGTCGATTTAGAAGGCGAGCAAAGTACGTGCCACGCGCACGAATGCTGAAAACGACATCCGCCGGAAGCGCTTTTCTGGAATGGTCTATTGCGCAGGAGATCGAACTATAGGGGATCTTCCTCGGACGTTTTCGGTGCCGTCCACTTCCCGGTCGTCATCTTCGGAGTTATCATGTTCAGAGGTGCTACAAATTGTGGGCATATATTTAGTTAGCCCGCAACTCCACCGAATTGTTACGCACAAAAGTATACGCATGATTAGCAAAACTTAAAATGATCTTTTAATGCGGCGAACTTGTGTTGAGAAACATACTCGTAAAGTAACAAAGACGCTACGTTAACGGCGACGAAGGACGACTGATTCAAGCAGCCAAGGGAAGTGCCTTTTGTAAGCGCGTGGGCATTTAGATGTTTCCGCGGTAGAACGAACATTAAGATTCTTGAGTAATCTGGAACATGCCAGTCATGCAAACAAAAGAAAGATGAAAAGGACAAGCGCTGGCGGGGATCACACCCTATCCAGCGGCGTGGGAGTCGAGAACGCTGCTAACTCAGCTGTCGGAACGCGGCAATACGTCACGAGATATCAGGTTACGCCACGTAATGCCCCTATCCCCGCTATATTTAGCAGAAAATACTCGGATAGACGGACCGACGGACAAAATATTGGAGTTGAGGATGAGCGTTAAAAGGTATTACTTTTCTTGGTGACATGTGTGAAAACCCTTGATTTTGTTGAGTGACGTGGGTTTCACTGTTCTTTTATTTTCTCACATGTAGACCAAAGTGAAATGTCATCAGTGGAATCCAGCATCGGAGCTACTGGTAAGCTTGAATACTGATACAAAATCTCTGAAATATTTCAAAAATGTATTCTAGTTTTCAAATGAGTTAAAATACATCGATTGCTTTTTTTACAGGCAGCGCGTAAGTTACGCATCTCTTGTCCTCTTTCGGAATCACTTTAGCACTCACCTTCCTTCATATCGACTTTAGAGATTGGGCGTATTTACCAATTTTCATGTGTTTCCTCAGGATTCCCCTAAATTGTAATCAATGTATCGGGTTTTTTCTATTAATAGAGTTTGTATTAGCAAGATATAGCCTTACTGCAATTCAACAGCCGATCCTCCATTTCATTATAGTTAACCCCTGCATTCATCAGCTCAAAGTGCATTATGTAGCCAATTTCAAGTTAACGTCATAGTTCAAATGACTATTGGTCTATTACTCGAGGCTTACTTCATAACACGTATAAAAGTATGAACCAAAAATAATTACTTTGATGAATTATACGTGGAGTAGTCTAAGTGCTACTGAGATATTTACTGGTGTAAAAAAGAGGAGAGGTAATTAAATAGGTTTAGCACAAATGATAGCGTTATGCCTTCAAGACCCGGGGGTTGTAATTGTAAGATCGCACGCCGATACGGTTCTCGTCTAGTCACTTTGTACGATATACATAGGTGAGAACACCCAGCACGACGGACTTTGCGCCGCGGTCGGTGAGATAAAGTCAATGGACCTTTTCCGAGAAGCGTTCTGCGCACGCGCGAGCACTCGATGCCAAGCGGCGGAAGTCGGCACTAGAAATCGAAGAAATTCGGAAGGAGGCTGTGGATCAGCGAGTAGAACACGTAATTGCAACATATATATAATTGTGTTACACAAAAAAAGAAAGTGGACGGAAATAAAAACATGACGTTTGGGTGGACGCCACAGATCCCCCTCTTCAGAGTCGCCTTGGGCACGCGCCGAAGAAACTGGTAGCGTAGCTCCCATTATCGATTGGTAGCGCAGGTAGGTTACTTCCTCGATTTTTAGTTCGTGCAGCCACCGCCTGGTGCCGTCGTTATGTGAAAAAGGTTCATTTGTCGAGCGCCGGAGTAGCGTCCTTCCACAGCACCTCCGCCTTCCAGAACATGGAGTCATTATAACAAACCTTTGAAGTTCAACTTATGATAGCGTTTGTTATTTCCGCTTTCAAAATAGAGCAGGCAGCAACCATTCTTCTTTTGCTTTGTATTGTGCATTCCTGTGGGAAGACAAGAGGGCGTCTTGTCTGTTTACCGGAGTGTAAGAGAAATTACCTTTGTTAGTATTGCCACGCGCCTCGCCGAGCGCGTGCGCGCGTGGCCGAATGGATACGGTGCCTGGCTTTCGCGCGAGGCCCCAGGTTCGATTTTTGGGAGCGGATGCTCCTTTTTTACTCTTTCAACTTAGCGTTCTCGGAAGTTCGAGAATCTTGTCATCTGATCGGGGTTCGAATATTCCACTCGCCGAATGTTCTGCGCCGAATGTTCCAAAAACCCACGGGGGTAGAAAAGATGATAAGAATGGGGGTCCAGGGTCATTTTAACTTTTGCCCTCGATCGTGCTAGGCCGCCCACCTACGGCGCCTGATACGCTACCCCTTTGTATTTTTTGAGAGCGCATCTCTTAGGCGCCAGTTTCCGGTTTGGTCGGCGTTGGCGTCGGCGCAACCGCGCGCGTTGCATTGCGGGACATTTCCCCGCTAAATTTAGCGGGAATTGTTTTCCGTTAAATTT
>JABSTQ010002648.1:0-95017 GCA_013358835.2 Ixodes persulcatus | reverse complement strand
TTTCAGGGCTTCTCGTTTAGTTGTTAAGCACCATTACTCGAGATTTGTTCCCACTAAAACTCAGGCCCTTTTAGTATTTATGTTTCCCGTACGTAACTTTAGATATTTCCTTCACTCATTTAATCGTGCCTCCGGATTGTTGCATTCCTCTAGACGGTCTATCACAATGTTTCATAATTTCAGGGCTTCTCGTTTAGTTGTTAAGCACCATTACTCGAGATTTGTTCCCACTAAAACTCAGGCCCTTTTAGTATTTATGTTTCCCGTACGTAACTTTAGATATTTCCTTCACTCATTTAATCGTGCCTCCGGATTGTTGCATTCCTCTAGACGGTCTATCACAATGTTTCATAATTTCAGGGCTTCTCGTTTAGTTGTTAAGCACCATTACTCGAGATTTGTTCCCACTAAAACTCAGGCCCTTTTAGTATTTATGTTTCCCGTACGTAACTTTAGATATTTCCTTCACTCATTTAATCGTGCCTCCGGATTGTTGCATTCCTCTAGACGGTCTATCACAATGTTTCATAATTTCAGGGCTTCTCGTTTAGTTGTTAAGCACCATTACTCGAGATTTGTTCCCACTAAAACTCAGGCCCTTTTAGTATTTATGTTTCCCGTACGTAACTTTAGATATTTCCTTCACTCATTTAATCGTGCCTCCGGATTGTTGCATTCCTCTAGACGGTCTATCACAATGTTTCATAATTTCAGGGCTTCTCGTTTAGTTGTTAAGCACCATTACTCGAGATTTGTTCCCACTAAAACTCAGGCCCTTTTAGTATTTATGTTTCCCGTACGTAACTTTAGATATTTCCTTCACTCATTTAATCGTGCCTCCGGATTGTTGCATTCCTCTAGACGGTCTATCACAATGTTTCATAATTTCAGGGCTTCTCGTTTAGTTGTTAGCACCATTACTCGAGATTTGTTCCCACTAAAACTCAGGCCCTTTTAGTATTTATGTTTCCCGTACGTAACTTTAGATATTTCCTTCACTCATTTAATCGTGCCTCCGGATTGTTGCATTCCTCTAGACGGTCTATCACAATGTTTCATAATTTCAGGGCTTCTCGTTTAGTTGTTAAGCACCATTACTCGAGATTTGTTCCCACTAAAACTCAGGCCCTTTTAGTATTTATGTTTCCCGTACGTAACTTTAGATATTTCCTTCACTCATTTAATCGTGCCTCCGGATTGTTGCATTCCTCTAGACGGTCTATCACAATGTTTCATAATTTCAGGGCTTCTCGTTTAGTTGTTAAGCACCATTACTCGAGATTTGTTCCCACTAAAACTCAGGCCCTTTTAGTATTTATGTTTCCCGTACGTAACTTTAGATATTTCCTTCACTCATTTAATCGTGCCTCCGGATTGTTGCATTCCTCTAGACGGTCTATCACAATGTTTCATAATTTCAGGGCTTCTCGTTTAGTTGTTAAGCACCATTACTCGAGATTTGTTCCCACTAAAACTCAGGCCCTTTTAGTATTTATGTTTCCCGTACGTAACTTTAGATATTTCCTTCACTCATTTAATCGTGCCTCCGGATTGTTGCATTCCTCTAGACGGTCTATCACAATGTTTCATAATTTCAGGGCTTCTCGTTTAGTTGTTAAGCACCATTACTCGAGATTTGTTCCCACTAAAACTCAGGCCCTTTTAGTATTTATGTTTCCCGTACGTAACTTTAGATATTTCCTTCACTCATTTAATCGTGCCTCCGGATTGTTGCATTCCTCTAGACGGTCTATCACAATGTTTCATAATTTCAGGGCTTCTCGTTTAGTTGTTAAGCACCATTACTCGAGATTTGTTCCCACTAAAACTCAGGCCCTTTTAGTATTTATGTTTCCCGTACGTAACTTTAGATATTTCCTTCACTCATTTAATCGTGCCTCCGGATTGTTGCATTCCTCTAGACGGTCTATCACAATGTTTCATAATTTCAGGGCTTCTCGTTTAGTTGTTAAGCACCATTACTCGAGATTTGTTCCCACTAAAACTCAGGCCCTTTTAGTATTTATGTTTCCCGTACGTAACTTTAGATATTTCCTTCACTCATTTAATCGTGCCTCCGGATTGTTGCATTCCTCTAGACGGTCTATCACAATGTTTCATAATTTCAGGGCTTCTCGTTTAGTTGTTAAGCACCATTACTCGAGATTTGTTCCCACTAAAACTCAGGCCCTTTTAGTATTTATGTTTCCCGTACGTAACTTTAGATATTTCCTTCACTCATTTAATCGTGCCTCCGGATTGTTGCATTCCTCTAGACGGTCTATCACAATGTTTCATAATTTCAGGGCTTCTCGTTTAGTTGTTAAGCACCATTACTCGAGATTTGTTCCCACTAAAACTCAGGCCCTTTTAGTATTTATGTTTCCCGTACGTAACTTTAGATATTTCCTTCACTCATTTAATCGTGCCTCCGGATTGTTGCATTCCTCTAGACGGTCTATCACAATGTTTCATAATTTCAGGGCTTCTCGTTTAGTTGTTAAGCACCATTACTCGAGATTTGTTCCCACTAAAACTCAGGCCCTTTTAGTATTTATGTTTCCCGTACGTAACTTTAGATATTTCCTTCACTCATTTAATCGTGCCTCCGGATTGTTGCATTCCTCTAGACGGTCTATCACAATGTTTCATAATTTCAGGGCTTCTCGTTTAGTTGTTAAGCACCATTACTCGAGATTTGTTCCCACTAAAACTCAGGCCCTTTTAGTATTTATGTTTCCCGTACGTAACTTTAGATATTTCCTTCACTCATTTAATCGTGCCTCCGGATTGTTGCATTCCTCTAGACGGTCTATCACAATGTTTTCATAATTTCAGGGCTTCTCGTTTAGTTGTTAAGCACCATTACTCGAGATTTGTTCCCACTAAAACTCAGGCCCTTTTAGTATTTATGTTTCCCGTACGTAACTTTAGATATTTCCTTCACTCATTTAATCGTGCCTCCGGATTGTTGCATTCCTCTAGACGGTCTATCACAATGTTTCATAATTTCAGGGCTTCTCGTTTAGTTGTTTAGCACCATTACTCGAGATTTGTTCCCACTAAAACTCAGGCCCTTTTAGTATTTATGTTTCCCGTACGTAACTTTAGATATTTCCTTCACTCATTTAATCGTGCCTCCGGATTGTTGCATTCCTCTAGACGGTCTATCACAATGTTTCATAATTTCAGGGCTTCTCGTTTAGTTGTTAGCACCATTACTCGAGATTTGTTCCCACTAAAACTCAGGCCCTTTTAGTATTTATGTTTCCCGTACGTAACTTTAGATATTTCCTTCACTCATTTAATCGTGCCTCCGGATTGTTGCATTCCTCTAGACGGTCTATCACAATGTTTTATAATTTCAGGGCTTCTCGTTTAGTTGTTTAGCACCATTACTCGAGATTTGTTCCCACTAAAACTCAGGCCCATCGTGCCCCGCTCTTCTTCACGTATCCAAGTTAGATCCTGCAATGCATTTAGGATATTTGCTGTTCGCACTATGCACTTGATTCCTTTTGAAAATGTGCCTTCTGTCGGATGTGGTGCAATTCCTACACAATGGCGGACAAAAGCGCCAGCTCCTTGCTTTCGATTGCGCGTCGGCTGCGCGACCCCCTAGTGAAGAGGGAGCAAAAGTCTGGTTGAGCGTCCTGCTCGCAATATTTGGGTCCTGGGTTCGATTCCTTTCGGGCAACCTTCGGAGTTTTGTTAACGTCTTCTCAATTTATTCAGTTACCACGTTCCCGTGCATGCACATTTGTTTCGTGTAGCAGCAGAATTTTCCCGCTTGGGACTGCCGAAAGATGCTCATTTAAGAAGAAAACAAAAGAAATCAAGTAAGCGCTTTAATTATTTTGTTTGAATCTTAAATGCGCATCTTTCGTCAGCCACAAGCAGGAAAATTCTGCTGCTACAAGATAATTGAAGCGTTTACTTTCTTCATTTTTTTCACCAGAAACACAAAGTCAGAAAAAATAGACTAGACAAAAATGCTATTACAACCTTGTTTGACGCCGGTCCATTGCGCGAGGCGTTTGTTGGTGACTAGACATTGTTCGCAGCTAGGTGTATAGAGAAAATGGTGCGCTTGAAAGTGGAATAATGACAGACTCACTGCGGATCGCGCGGCGCACCTAGTCCGCGTCTATTATCCAGATACCGAATGAACTTGTATGCGCCAACGAAGAGAAGGAACAGGAAGGAGTGGACAAGGACATGCGCTTGCCCACTCCTCCGTGTTCGTCCTTTGTGTTAGCGCACACAGGTTTACTCAGCACCATTATGTTGCCTGGAACCCGTCTTTGACTGGTGTGTTTAGCGTCCTATCCTGCCCATCTATCAAAAGGGGTCCCGAAGGTGCAACAAATGACGTCACAGAAGCCGAAATGACATCCTATTGGATGTTGCCATCCTGGTGGTTAGTCGTAGAAATGTTGGCGAAAAGCTGAAGCGAACGCGAGTGTCGCAGTCGTCATGGCGTCCCAACTCTTGGCAGCTGAAGCTTCCGTGGACTGTCACACCAGAGAGCGACTTGCAGCAGGACAGGCGTCTGCTACATCCACCAACGCTGCTGGAACACCGCCAGGATGGCGACCGGCGACAGCATGACACTTTTATGACGTCACCAGGCGGAAATCGAGGGACTCCTTTTTTGGACGCGAAAGCACACCAGTCGGAGACGCGTTCGAGGCACCATAGTACCATGAACTAGGGATGCCGCGAACTTTTTTCGAATCGAAGTTTCGATGATCGAATCAAGCGATTCGGAAGGTTCGAAAGATTTCGCATTTTCGAATTATCTATATCGTAAAATTGGACGGAAGTCGAATTTTCGAACTTGTTAAGCTATAGAAGTTCGACGCTTTTCGAACCGTCGAACTTATTACGCTAAATATTCGATCCTTTTCGAACTTTCGAACTTATCACACTGCAAAATTCGATGCTTGTCGAACTTCCGAACTTGACTGACCAAAAAATTCGATGATTTTCAACCTTTCGAATTTCTTGCACTAAAAAGGTCGAAGCTGTTCGAATTTTCGAATTTCCTATGCTAAGGAAATCGATAATTTTCGAACTTTCGAACTTATTTATCAATAAAATTTGAAAAGTTTCGAACTTTCGAATCCTGAAAAGTCAGAAGTTCGACGAACTTCGAACTTTTAGGGTAAAAGTTCGACGTTCGTCGAACTTCGAAAGACCGGCGGACGGTTTCATTTGAATTCAAGTAATGAGGTACATTCGTAATTTTTTTTTCTCGAACTTTTACATGCGGTGTTCCATTCTTTACGAAAGACAATGCCGTTTATTTCAATGTTCTGGCATGCTTAGTTTTAAAGAAATAAATTCCCGAAGGAACGAGGAAGGACGACGGGTTTTTGACGATTATCGTTTATGCCAGATTTGAAGCGCGATGTAGCCGACGCTATTTATGGTAGAGATGTTAAACTTTTTAAGAATGATCTATGTATAGCTTAGATAAGTATCGTCTTAAGATATGACTATTGTTATTCAAGGTGAGTTTCGAAGAAATGTCCAAACATGTATCTAGATGCAATTATGCCCTAAACTTGGTATTTATTTTCGTCTAAGTTGTTTGAGGTATCGCATTTAAATTAACACCACAGACAGTACATATCATTGCCATCTGCAGAATACAAAATAATGTATTTATTGTTTTTTCACGTTAAAGAATAAATTAACGCATGGAAGAAGATTTCTATTATTGTTCAAGTTCAGCACGCCATTAAAAGAAAACATTTTTTTTTCGCTTCACGTTCCTGGGACGTGTTTCTTTTAGCCTGTACACATTTCGGTAGGAGAAAGTTGTTTCGAAGTTCTGAACCTCTGAATATGCAAGAATACAACACATCCGGCGAGTTCTTGATAGTTTTTTCTTTCTCCAGCTTTTTATCCCCGCATTTATTCATTTTCTTTTTTTTACCATTGGCACAGTTATTTAGGTCGTAAAGACATAGCTTTGAACTTCCGAACCACTAAGCATGTGACGAGTAATGCCTTCTGACAACGAGTTTCTAACAATGACCATCTACGCGATCTTTTATGCAGTGAAGAGCGACAGTAGCTATACATAGGCATAAATAATTTCCGATTAAAATAAGCTCGACCACGCCCTCTTTCCCCGTATTGTTTTCTTTAACAGTCCAAAATATCTGGAAGGGGGGAAGGGGGGCTGAGGCCCCCCCCCCCCCCCCCCCTCCCGTCTTCCCTCCCCCGTTTTTCCTCTTCCGACGCCACTTGTATGGTAGAACGCTCCTCGACCTCGAGTTGTGTCGGCTTCTGTGCGTTTTGCGAGGCGATTCCTCCGTCCCAGAAAATAAACCTCCAGGACAATTACAAGCTTAACTTACTATATGCCAGCGTCACTCGGGCGGCGTTCGATCGGATTACTACCAGCGTGCAAGGGGTGTGGAGGTAGTTTGCCAGGTCGCTTCAAGGTTTTTCTGAGCCTCAACCTCCTGCCCGCCCCTGGCCATTTCGAACTGGATGAGTATCGTAAAACAGTGTGTTCGTGTGATCACTACTGCGTGATGCACGTTAGAGAACCCCCCCCCCCCCCCCCCCCGGGCTGGCGGTCACAATTACTGATCTATGGTCACACGTCACTCTGCACTGGCAAATATTCCAGCACATCCGGGGCACTTGTCGTCTCATTTAATTGCCTGACCAACTTCGCGGAGCCTAGGTATCACACCCTAACTTTTCTAAACTTGATTTCGTGGAAACCAGTGAGTCGTGAAAACGTTATTTGAAACTGAAACTGTGGAGGAACTTGAAAACTGGACTTTGAACTTTGAAAACTTGGACTTGAAAAAAATTCAAAATCTTCGAAGTTTTCTTTTTTTTTCGAATTCAGCGTTAAAAGAAAATCCAAACTTTCGAACTTTTCGAACTTTATGCAGAAAGAAATTCGAAATCTTCGAATTGTTCGAACTTTATGTCTATAAAAATTCGAAGCGTTCGAAGTTTTCGAATTTTATTTCCAAAGAATTTCGAAATCTTCGAACTTTTCGAACTTCAGATCTTAAGAAATTCAGATTTTTCGAATATCTTGAATTTCAAGTTAGGAAAGTTCGAAATCTTCGAATTCATTGAACCTCAAGTAAAAAAATATACGAAATTTTCGAACCCGAAATTTTAGAAACCGTGAAAGCTTCGACCTTTTCGAATTCGAAACTTTACTGTGATCGAAAGTTGCGAATTTTTCGAATTCGAACCTCGGTCGGTACGAAAATATCGAAATTTTTCGAAATCGAACCTCAGTTCACTTCGCAAATATCGAAACCTTTCGAAATCGAACCTAGGGTGGTTCGCGACATCCCTACCATGAACCAAATAACCCAACACGTCTTGATTTCATTAGGAAACAGTAGTCGAGACCGCACAGTGACCTCAACACCCAAGGTCAGCCGCAGGTAACGCAGGTTCGCGCAGGGGTCCACCGGGCCGACCGTCCAACTGCGAGGCTGCGCAACACCCGCAGCTGCCATGTCCAGAGCTCAAGTGTACGGCCATATCTACCGTTGGCGGCGGCTTCATGCGCGGCACCTTTTGTCCCGGCGCTCTTCCGGCGCAAGCTTGGGCGGCGTCGGTGCACGGGGAATAGGCATCATCTTGGCACTCAGTCCTCAGAATAAACAAGTCCAAGAATTTGGTAGGGAGGTCTCACCCACAAAAACCTCACGGGGCCAAGTTAAGGGAGACCCTAAAGGCTGACGGTTGACGCGCGCTGCCTTCTTCATCCCCTCAGGCAAGGGGATCGATAGTGCGCACGCGCTCTAACTCCCTATCCCCTCCCTTCCTCCACTACTTGGCCGCATGCCAATGGGCGTTGGGCGTGCGAGGCTGTCATTTTCTTTTCTGCGGAGGCCTAGGTTCCAAATGCGGACTAGGGCAAGGACAGGAACGTGCTCACCGTAGACGACGAGTTCGGGCAACCGCTTGGCCAGCTTTACGAGATGCGAGAAGGAAGTGCCGGCCATCGGTCGCGAAAACGTCCGAGTTTCCCTTCCTTTACCTTCGCCCTTCCTTTTATTTTCATATTTCTAGAAAAAAAATTATAAAAAAGAGGACACAGAAATTGGAGGGCCGGGGTTCGGAGAGAGGAAATTTTTTGGAGCGCGACAGGCCGCCGTTTTTTTTTTTTTTTTTTTTTTTTTTTTTTTTTTTTTTTCGGCGCGGTGGTGCCGAATGCGACGTGCTCGGTTTCTCCAAGCGCGCGGTCTAGGGGACTCGCGCGCGTCGCTACTCTAGACAGCGGTGGTGGCCACGTCCGTAGCCGCTTCTAGGTCCTGCAGACTGGAATTCCTCGAGCTCATCTGGGTTCGCTTGACCGTTGCCACGAGGGTTCATTCGAGAAAAACGAATATTCGCGCACTCCCTCTTCCGATTATGCCTGCTAATCTTCAAGAAAGGGGGAAGACAATTGGGGAAGCTTTGTAGCAAAACGTGTGCTACGATTATAAGAAAAATCTGCAAAGCTAGTGTTTTTTTTTGTTTTTTTTTTTTCCCGGCGCGGTGGGGCCGAATGCGACGTGCTCGGTTTCTCCAAGCGCGCGGTCTAGGGGACTCGCGCGCGTCGCTACTCTAGACAGCGGTGGTGGGCACGTCCGTAGCCGCTTCTAGGTCCTGCAGACTGGAATTCCTCGAGCTCATCTGGGTTCGCTTGACCGTTGCCACGAGGGTTCATTCGAGAAAAACGAATATTCGCGCACTCCCTCTTCCGATTATGCCTGCTAATCTTCAAGAAAGGGGGAAGACAATTGGGGAAGCTTTGTAGCAAAACGTGTGCTACGATTATAAGAAAAATCTGCAAAGCTAGTGTTTTTTTTTTGTTTTTTTTTTTCCCGGCGCGGTGGGGCCGAATGCGACGTGCTCGGTTTCTCCAAGCGCGCGGTCTAGGGGACTCGCGCGCGTCGCTACTCTAGACAGCGGTGGTGGGCACGTCCGTAGCCGCTTCTAGGTCCTGCAGACTGGAATTCCTCGAGCTCATCTGGGTTCGCTTGACCGTTGCCACGAGGGTTCATTCGAGAAAAACGAATATTCGCGCACTCCCTCTTCCGATTATGCCTGCTAATCTTCAAGAAAGGGGGAAGACAATTGGGGAAGCTTTGTAGCAAAACGTGTGCTACGATTATAAGAAAAATCTGCAAAGCTAGTGTTTTTTTTTTGTTTTTTTTTTTTTCCCGGCGCGGTGGGGCCGAATGCGACGTGCTCGGTTTCTCCAAGCGCGCGGTCTAGGGGACTCGCGCGCGTCGCTACTCTAGACAGCGGTGGTGGGCACGTCCGTAGCCGCTTCTAGGTCCTGCAGACTGGAATTCCTCGAGCTCATCTGGGTTCGCTTGACCGTTGCCACGAGGGTTCATTCGAGAAAAACGAATATTCGCGCACTCCCTCTTCCGATTATGCCTGCTAATCTTCAAGAAAGGGGGAAGACAATTGGGGAAGCTTTGTAGCAAAACGTGTGCTACGATTATAAGAAAAATCTGCAAAGCTAGTGTTTTTTTTTGTTTTTTTTTTTTTCCCGGCGCGGTGGGGCCGAATGCGACGTGCTCGGTTTCTCCAAGCGCGCGGTCTAGGGGACTCGCGCGCGTCGCTACTCTAGACAGCGGTGGTGGGCACGTCCGTAGCCGCTTCTAGGTCCTGCAGACTGGAATTCCTCGAGCTCATCTGGGTTCGCTTGACCGTTGCCACGAGGGTTCATTCGAGAAAAACGAATATTCGCGCACTCCCTCTTCCGATTATGCCTGCTAATCTTCAAGAAAGGGGGAAGACAATTGGGGAAGCTTTGTAGCAAAACGTGTGCTACGATTATAAGAAAAATCTGCAAAGCTAGTGTTTTTTTTTTGTTTTTTTTTTTCCCGGCGCGGTGGGGCCGAATGCGACGTGCTCGGTTTCTCCAAGCGCGCGGTCTAGGGGACTCGCGCGCGTCGCTACTCTAGACAGCGGTGGTGGGCACGTCCGTAGCCGCTTCTAGGTCCTGCAGACTGGAATTCCTCGAGCTCATCTGGGTTCGCTTGACCGTTGCCACGAGGGTTCATTCGAGAAAAACGAATATTCGCGCACTCCCTCTTCCGATTATGCCTGCTAATCTTCAAGAAAGGGGGAAGACAATTGGGGAAGCTTTGTAGCAAAACGTGTGCTACGATTATAAGAAAAATCTGCAAAGCTAGTGTTTTTTTTTTGTTTTTTTTTTTCCCGGCGCGGTGGGGCCGAATGCGACGTGCTCGGTTTCTCCAAGCGCGCGGTCTAGGGGACTCGCGCGCGTCGCTACTCTAGACAGCGGTGGTGGGCACGTCCGTAGCCGCTTCTAGGTCCTGCAGACTGGAATTCCTCGAGCTCATCTGGGTTCGCTTGACCGTTGCCACGAGGGTTCATTCGAGAAAAACGAATATTCGCGCACTCCCTCTTCCGATTATGCCTGCTAATCTTCAAGAAAGGGGGAAGACAATTGGGGAAGCTTTGTAGCAAAACGTGTGCTACGATTATAAGAAAAATCTGCAAAGCTAGTGTTTTTTTTTTGTTTTTTTTTTTTTCCCGGCGCGGTGGGGCCGAATGCGACGTGCTCGGTTTCTCCAAGCGCGCGGTCTAGGGGACTCGCGCGCGTCGCTACTCTAGACAGCGGTGGTGGGCACGTCCGTAGCCGCTTCTAGGTCCTGCAGACTGGAATTCCTCGAGCTCATCTGGGTTCGCTTGACCGTTGCCACGAGGGTTCATTCGAGAAAAACGAATATTCGCGCACTCCCTCTTCCGATTATGCCTGCTAATCTTCAAGAAAGGGGGAAGACAATTGGGGAAGCTTTGTAGCAAAACGTGTGCTACGATTATAAGAAAAATCTGCAAAGCTAGTGTTTTTTTTTTGTTTTTTTTTTTCCCGGCGCGGTGGGGCCGAATGCGACGTGCTCGGTTTCTCCAAGCGCGCGGTCTAGGGGACTCGCGCGCGTCGCTACTCTAGACAGCGGTGGTGGGCACGTCCGTAGCCGCTTCTAGGTCCTGCAGACTGGAATTCCTCGAGCTCATCTGGGTTCGCTTGACCGTTGCCACGAGGGTTCATTCGAGAAAAACGAATATTCGCGCACTCCCTCTTCCGATTATGCCTGCTAATCTTCAAGAAAGGGGGAAGACAATTGGGGAAGCTTTGTAGCAAAACGTGTGCTACGATTATAAGAAAAATCTGCAAAGCTAGTGTTTTTTTTTGTTTTGTTTTTTTTCCCGGCGCGGTGGGGCCGAATGCGACGTGCTCGGTTTCTCCAAGCGCGCGGTCTAGGGGACTCGCGCGCGTCGCTACTCTAGACAGCGGTGGTGGGCACGTCCGTAGCCGCTTCTAGGTCCTGCAGACTGGAATTCCTCGAGCTCATCTGGGTTCGCTTGACCGTTGCCACGAGGGTTCATTCGAGAAAAACGAATATTCGCGCACTCCCTCTTCCGATTATGCCTGCTAATCTTCAAGAAAGGGGGAAGACAATTGGGGAAGCTTTGTAGCAAAACGTGTGCTACGATTATAAGAAAAATCTGCAAAGCTAGTGTTTTTTTTTGTTTTTTTTTTTTCCCGGCGCGGTGGGGCCGAATGCGACGTGCTCGGTTTCTCCAAGCGCGCGGTCTAGGGGACTCGCGCGCGTCGCTACTCTAGACAGCGGTGGTGGGCACGTCCGTAGCCGCTTCTAGGTCCTGCAGACTGGAATTCCTCGAGCTCATCTGGGTTCGCTTGACCGTTGCCACGAGGGTTCATTCGAGAAAAACGAATATTCGCGCACTCCCTCTTCCGATTATGCCTGCTAATCTTCAAGAAAGGGGGAAGACAATTGGGGAAGCTTTGTAGCAAAACGTGTGCTACGATTATAAGAAAAATCTGCAAAGCTAGTGTTTTTTTTTTGTTTTTTTTTTTCCCGGCGCGGTGGGGCCGAATGCGACGTGCTCGGTTTCTCCAAGCGCGCGGTCTAGGGGACTCGCGCGCGTCGCTACTCTAGACAGCGGTGGTGGGCACGTCCGTAGCCGCTTCTAGGTCCTGCAGACTGGAATTCCTCGAGCTCATCTGGGTTCGCTTGACCGTTGCCACGAGGGTTCATTCGAGAAAAACGAATATTCGCGCACTCCCTCTTCCGATTATGCCTGCTAATCTTCAAGAAAGGGGGAAGACAATTGGGGAAGCTTTGTAGCAAAACGTGTGCTACGATTATAAGAAAAATCTGCAAAGCTAGTGTTTTTTTTTGTTTTTTTTTTTCCCGGCGCGGTGGGGCCGAATGCGACGTGCTCGGTTTCTCCAAGCGCGCGGTCTAGGGGACTCGCGCGCGTCGCTACTCTAGACAGCGGTGGTGGGCACGTCCGTAGCCGCTTCTAGGTCCTGCAGACTGGAATTCCTCGAGCTCATCTGGGTTCGCTTGACCGTTGCCACGAGGGTTCATTCGAGAAAAACGAATATTCGCGCACTCCCTCTTCCGATTATGCCTGCTAATCTTCAAGAAAGGGGGAAGACAATTGGGGAAGCTTTGTAGCAAAACGTGTGCTACGATTATAAGAAAAATCTGCAAAGCTAGTGTTTTTTTTTGTTTTTTTTTTTTCCCGGCGCGGTGGGGCCGAATGCGACGTGCTCGGTTTCTCCAAGCGCGCGGTCTAGGGGACTCGCGCGCGTCGCTACTCTAGACAGCGGTGGTGGGCACGTCCGTAGCCGCTTCTAGGTCCTGCAGACTGGAATTCCTCGAGCTCATCTGGGTTCGCTTGACCGTTGCCACGAGGGTTCATTCGAGAAAAACGAATATTCGCGCACTCCCTCTTCCGATTATGCCTGCTAATCTTCAAGAAAGGGGGAAGACAATTGGGGAAGCTTTGTAGCAAAACGTGTGCTACGATTATAAGAAAAATCTGCAAAGCTAGTGTTTTTTTTTTGTTTTTTTTTTTTCCCGGCGCGGTGGGGCCGAATGCGACGTGCTCGGTTTCTCCAAGCGCGCGGTCTAGGGGACTCGCGCGCGTCGCTACTCTAGACAGCGGTGGTGGGCACGTCCGTAGCCGCTTCTAGGTCCTGCAGACTGGAATTCCTCGAGCTCATCTGGGTTCGCTTGACCGTTGCCACGAGGGTTCATTCGAGAAAAACGAATATTCGCGCACTCCCTCTTCCGATTATGCCTGCTAATCTTCAAGAAAGGGGGAAGACAATTGGGGAAGCTTTGTAGCAAAACGTGTGCTACGATTATAAGAAAAATCTGCAAAGCTAGTGTTTTTTTTGTTTTTTTTTTTTCCCGGCGCGGTGGGGCCGAATGCGACGTGCTCGGTTTCTCCAAGCGCGCGGTCTAGGGGACTCGCGCGCGTCGCTACTCTAGACAGCGGTGGTGGGCACGTCCGTAGCCGCTTCAGGTCCTGCAGACTGGAATTCCTCGAGCTCATCTGGGTTCGCTTGACCGTTGCCACGAGGGTTCATTCGAGAAAAACGAATATTCGCGCACTCCCTCTTCCGATTATGCCTGCTAATCTTCAAGAAAGGGGGAAGACAATTGGGGAAGCTTTGTAGCAAAACGTGTGCTACGATTATAAGAAAAATCTGCAAAGCTAGTGTTTTTTTTTGTTTTTTTTTTTCCCGGCGCGGTGGGGCCGAATGCGACGTGCTCGGTTTCTCCAAGCGCGCGGTCTAGGGGACTCGCGCGCGTCGCTACTCTAGACAGCGGTGGTGGGCACGTCCGTAGGCCGCTTCTAGGTCCTGCAGACTGGAATTCCTCGAGCTCATCTGGGTTCGCTTGACCGTTGCCACGAGGGTTCATTCGAGAAAAACGAATATTCGCGCACTCCCTCTTCCGATTATGCCTGCTAATCTTCAAGAAAGGGGGAAGACAATTGGGGAAGCTTTGTAGCAAAACGTGTGCTACGATTATAAGAAAAATCTGCAAAGCTAGTGTTTTTTTTTGTTTTTTTTTTTTTCCCGGCGCGGTGGGGCCGAATGCGACGTGCTCGGTTTCTCCAAGCGCGCGGTCTAGGGGACTCGCGCGCGTCGCTACTCTAGACAGCGGTGGTGGGCACGTCCGTAGCCGCTTCTAGGTCCTGCAGACTGGAATTCCTCGAGCTCATCTGGGTTCGCTTGACCGTTGCCACGAGGGTTCATTCGAGAAAAACGAATATTCGCGCACTCCCTCTTCCGATTATGCCTGCTAATCTTCAAGAAAGGGGGAAGACAATTGGGGAAGCTTTGTAGCAAAACGTGTGCTACGATTATAAGAAAAATCTGCAAAGCTAGTGTTTTTTTTTTGTTTTTTTTTTTTCCCGGCGCGGTGGGGCCGAATGCGACGTGCTCGGTTTCTCCAAGCGCGCGGTCTAGGGGACTCGCGCGCGTCGCTACTCTAGACAGCGGTGGTGGGCACGTCCGTAGCCGCTTCTAGGTCCTGCAGACTGGAATTCCTCGAGCTCATCTGGGTTCGCTTGACCGTTGCCACGAGGGTTCATTCGAGAAAAACGAATATTCGCGCACTCCCTCTTCCGATTATGCCTGCTAATCTTCAAGAAAGGGGGAAGACAATTGGGGAAGCTTTGTAGCAAAACGTGTGCTACGATTATAAGAAAAATCTGCAAAGCTAGTGTTTTTTTTTGTTTTTTTTTTTCCCGGCGCGGTGGGGCCGAATGCGACGTGCTCGGTTTCTCCAAGCGCGCGGTCTAGGGGACTCGCGCGCGTCGCTACTCTAGACAGCGGTGGTGGGCACGTCCGTAGCCGCTTCTAGGTCCTGCAGACTGGAATTCCTCGAGCTCATCTGGGTTCGCTTGACCGTTGCCACGAGGGTTCATTCGAGAAAAACGAATATTCGCGCACTCCCTCTTCCGATTATGCCTGCTAATCTTCAAGAAAGGGGGAAGACAATTGGGGAAGCTTTGTAGCAAAACGTGTGCTACGATTATAAGAAAAATCTGCAAAGCTAGTGTTTTTTTTGTTTTGTTTTTTTCCCGGCGCGGTGGGGCCGAATGCGACGTGCTCGGTTTCTCCAAGCGCGCGGTCTAGGGGACTCGCGCGCGTCGCTACTCTAGACAGCGGTGGTGGGCACGTCCGTAGCCGCTTCTAGGTCCTGCAGACTGGAATTCCTCGAGCTCATCTGGGTTCGCTTGACCGTTGCCACGAGGGTTCATTCGAGAAAAACGAATATTCGCGCACTCCCTCTTCCGATTATGCCTGCTAATCTTCAAGAAAGGGGGAAGACAATTGGGGAAGCTTTGTAGCAAAACGTGTGCTACGATTATAAGAAAAATCTGCAAAGCTAGTGTTTTTTTTGTTTGTTTTTTTCCCGGCGCGGTGGGGCCGAATGCGACGTGCTCGGTTTCTCCAAGCGCGCGGTCTAGGGGACTCGCGCGCGTCGCTACTCTAGACAGCGGTGGTGGGCACGTCCGTAGCCGCTTCTAGGTCCTGCAGACTGGAATTCCTCGAGCTCATCTGGGTTCGCTTGACCGTTGCCACGAGGGTTCATTCGAGAAAAACGAATATTCGCGCACTCCCTCTTCCGATTATGCCTGCTAATCTTCAAGAAATGGAGAAGAAAATTGGGAAAGCTATGTAGCAAAACGTGTGCTACGATCACAAGAAAAATCTGCAAAGCTAGTGCTTTTTTTTTTAAGAACTGTTTTAGACGGGTGTTTTTGTCGGAGAGGTGCTTACAAAAAAGAAAAGAGATGAATATTTATGCTTCCGCTGTTCTCTTTTTATCTCGTCTAGATATTGACCAACCGTCATCCAAATTATGACGACATGGTCGAGTAAACTTCCTGTCGTCAGAAGTGCGAGAGCTCGTCTTTCCACCGCGCTTATAGCCGCCTGGAGTTTGCGAATTTTTGCAACTGGTATATAAACTCAGAGGACGTCGCAAACCCGTATGTCGTTCTCGAATAGGAAAGGCGGTCCTAATCGCAAAAAATTTTGAAAATTAAAGAGATTTCAGTTGTGGTCACTGTCATTCAACTGCGCAAGTTTAGAGAGAGCATGACGCTGCTGTCATGCTCCACGGACGCGCGCGCATGCAGCCTGCTCCTGCTACGAGCGGCGAGCTTCTTCGCGTGGCTCAAGCCGAGAAGTAGCTGTAATGGTACTTGGAGCGCACGACCGTCGCGGCGTCGAAGCTTGGGTTGTGATGGGCGACGGTCAAACACTTCGGACTAGGACGCACATCCTTGCAGCGCGCTACTCTCCAACCCGCAGTTTTATCAGTTTTCAGAGGCCTCCAGGAGGCGCAGCATGTGTCGACGGCCACGTGCTCCGCTGTTCGCACTTTATTCGATCCCGAGAGTACATACAATACCATAAAATATCTGGCAACGCAAGTTCACGCGAACGTTTAATGTGACCAAATGGCGCCGTTAAAGTGTGTTGCAAGTCCAGTGTTGTAGGCGGTTCAGAAAACAAAGTGATGAAATACGTCACTCGATAGTTGCAAACTAAAGGGACGTGTTACCGACCTACGTTACCTCAAAATAAAATGAACGCGTTATAATTACCGATAAAAAGTAATGCAGGTTACTTTGGCGTTAATTTTCATTTATAAATTGACGGCAACATCGTTTTTTGACACTGGCACAAAGGGCATGGGCGTTGAAGGTATGCGGAATGAGTGCAATGATTAATGACTTGGCGCCTGTACCTCGGTTCATGTTAGGTCCAGACGCAGCAGGCGCTACAAGCTCATGGGACCGATGAAGCGGCGTCAATGTCTCAGGGCATTTTCTTTTTACGGTTATCTTAGCGACGAGAGAACACGTACAGAAGCATGGCGAACACCATGACGGTGCCCTTTTGACGCTGTATGAATGGTTCCATCACCTCTATAGCGTCTGCTGCGTGTGGACTTGATGTAAAACGAAGTATAAAAAGACGAACAAATTTAGGTGTACTTTTTTCAGGTCATGGGAAGAAGACGCGACCAACCAGTAACGTCACTACGTTACGTGTTACTCCAACTAAGTAACGTGAGCAGGTTACCAGTTATTGTTTTGAGAAAGTAACGAGTAGGTTACTATGTTAGCGAATAAAGTAACGCGTTAACGGTAGTGCCGATACTTTTAACGCGTTACCAACAGCACTGATTACAACATTATTCTCGGTGAATGATTGAGCGCGTTGGTGTCCCAATTACGAGAAGGAAAGCGGGACATAAAAAAAAGCAGACGACGCTGCCTTTCTCTTGTCTTTTATGTTCTCTTTCGTTCTCGTAATTTAACTATTTGTTTAACGTAACATTGAGGAGTCCGTTCTTGTATTGAGTTTTCGTCCATAAGTGATATGACCGAATGTTCTTGGGTAAGCTTGAAGGAATCAGCTTCTTTTTCTTGGCGACAAAGTAGTGAGCCACACCTGCTGTGACGGCGTACGGGGAGTGTCAGGTGCGTGTCGCGGCGCGGGGAGACCGCATCCTTGCGCAACAGCAGGTCAACAGAACACGGAAACAACCTGGCTTGCTTATGACTGCGTTCATATAGTCACCCCTGAAGTGGCTAGAATGTTTCTTCCAAAAAGTGATGCAACAAATCTGAGGCCAGATTCACGAAACCATCTTTCGCCAAAAATGTGCGTACGACAAAACCCAAGAACAAATTAGTATTCACGAAACAACATTATCGTAACTTTTGCGCAGGTTAGGATGAAATCCTACGACAGGTCCGGAGCTGTCTTACGCACCTTTTACGATCAAATCAACATCGCCGACAGCGGCGCTCAGTAATTTCGACGCGACGACCAAAGACATTTATTTTTCTACGTGCTGTTCTCGAGCGTCCTAACTTCATGCAGTAAGAAAAAAGGAAGAAGTACTTGAAAACAACCCCGACGGTCATGAACGCTGGATCCGCAAGCACCCGAGAAAAGCTACAACGGCAACGATCCCATCGACCAAGCGACCGGCAAGTACGAGCTCGGGAGAATATAGGCCTAGCAGGCACTCCGACCTGCTCCGACGGTCCTTGGCCAAGACCGTCTGCTCACGACCCGCTGGCTTGCTGAATGGAATATCCCCGCGCGACCCTTGTGGACCCTTACCGTATTAATTGTTTGATCGCTGACCTCAATTTTAGATTAAAAGGTCAATCCCTTCAACTTGTCATCTTCTTGTGTTCCTAGGCAGCGGTGACGAACGCTGTCGTCGACAAGGGACTCCCATCGATTCTATCTCCCTGTTTTGTGTGATATAGAGCTCAAATAAATGCCGTATGGATTACCTTCGCAACACGGTATGTACGGTTTTTATTCTCACACGACGGTAGATCACTGTCGAGCTATAACAGTTCGTGGGAGCTACGCAATGCCGCTCCAACGTTCCTTTGCCGGGTGTCACGTCAGCATACAGTTGCACTCGTAAAAGATCGTTCCCGAAGCGCTTACGAAGACGTGGTCCAACAGCGCGAATCCAGCACTTCGAATCCAGCGCTTCGATCAAACGCGCGCTTCCGCTCCGAGTGTGAACAGGTATTTGCGTGGCTCTTGCTGATACTCTCGTAGTTCAAACGTATCTTCTTTAATTTCGGCTCGCTCCTGCATATTCGGGGCCGCGAAAAATGCCGTGGCGATTTGTTTCTATCTACGCCGCGTTGCAAACGACTGGCATGGGGGCCGTCTTCTTTTAGCAACGATGACAGTTGTGTTGACTTCGTAACGATCGAGTTCTTGCAGTTAAGGAAGGCGGTTATCCCGGCCTCGGCATTCGGACGCGTTTAAATCGTGTTAGCGTCCACTTATCACTGCACGGACAGGAACCACAAAGAAGCGGTGGCGGAAAGGCCGCCTGTGTTTGTTATTTAAAATCCACGTGCTCCCAACTGCTTCGAACCATGCCGAGCACTCCGATTGGTTGTTCGTGTTGCCAAAGACGCCGTCTCATTGCAACAGCCCGCTCTCGCGGGGATCGGGAGCTTTGGGAGACCGGAAGTTCTAGTTTTTCCGAACAAGAACGTCACTTTCCTCCTCTCACTTAAGAACGCGTTCGTGAATACCGATTTCTTCTCTTCTTACGATATTCTTTACTTACGAACTTCTTAGGTAAGTTGTCGTAACCTAGGAACCTCTTCGTGAATCTGGTCTCTGGCCCGCTGCTGCGACGCAGATCAAAAAAAGAAATAGTAGAAGGCTGTTAGTCCTGTTAAGTAAATTCAGTACGCCACTTGTTGACGAAAAACAGAAATAAGAACGCTGCCCAATTGTTTTATTTTTTATTGATATTCAAAGCCTTAAGAGTGAAGCTTGAACCGATTTCAACGTCCTTTTGTAGCGGCCGCCATTAGTTGGTCGTGCACTGCGAGCACGCATTGGACACGAGCGCTTCGTATGCATTCGGAGTGGGCTCGAACCGAAAAGCGTTCCACACGAGTGCTACGTCAGTGCTGAGCGCCAACTCGGAACCAATCACGGGCTTCACACCGGAAGCTATGAGACCAACTAATGGCGGCTGCGCATAATCTATGCATCATTTTACAATTTCGGAAAGGGTCTATTGCCAGCGTCTCAAAGATAAATTGGTCACTGCTGCACCTGGAATGTTTTCACCATGCTGGGTTCTGATCGGGAGATTAAAACGACACTACGTAGCTGGATCACCAGGTTCACGAACGGCACAAAAAAGTGAGTTTTTGTGTATAATATATGTGCAGTGTTTCTTGAAGACGGCTCATCGAAGATTTACTTGATTTGTCTTTTGCGACCCCAATGTACAGAATGTGATACAGTGTATACCTTGTAAGGACGTACTTTGTCGCGCAAAGAAAATGATGATCCCAGCAAACTTGGACTTTTGTTTTTAAATTACACAACGGGACACTCCCGGTCAAAACATGGCTCCATGAGAAGGGTGTTTGTTCCATGCAACATCAATGTGCATGTGTTCCTGGATTGCGGGGACACTGTGTTTTATTGGGACGTTCTCCAACGAACCCTGAAAAAATACATCCCGTTAACTGCATACGGAATACGTTTCTTGCTAGTAGAGAACAGTGACCCTGTTCCTTATGATGCAATTATGGTCATCGGGCTGAAATGTATTTGGCTAAGCCCTATGGCCGTGCGGCATGCAGACATAAATCCGTTGCCAGTGTCTTATTTTTTGTTTCAAAGAATCCGTAAAATTAGTAAAATTTACAGAACCTTTGAAGAAAGCCCTTATTCGCTGCCAGTCCTGGATGCCCCGGTTATTTTGAAATGTGTTTGGTCACTACGCCATTCAAGGCTTGGCTGGTGTGTGCGTATATGTTTCGGTGCGCATTCAAAGATATCATTGTGTACGTCTGACGAATGTCTTAGAATTTGAGAAATGTATGTCCGTGTAATGTCAACCTGGTAATACAGAAAAAAAAGCGCGCCCGTGGCTGAATGGTTATTGTGCTTGACTCCCACTCATTGGGCCGAGCTTCGATGTCTGGGAGTGGACGCATATTTTGTGCTATTTCTGTAAATGTCGCGATCTGGTAAATTCGAGAACCCTGTTGCTTGTTCGAGATCCGAATGTTCTACGCGCGGAACCTTCTAACGCCAATTGTCCTAGAAGCCATCGTTTGTACATAAGGGGTTCCGCGTGGTGAGCTGGTGTCAGTCTTTCGCCAGCCCTCGAATCTGCTGCTACGTCAACATTGAGGCTTGCGAAGCTAGCCTTTTTCTATTTTGTTTTGGTCACAAGTTTGCCCCAATAAGCGATTAGTTTTCTTCAGTCATTCTCGCCTTATCAAATGTCATTCGTTACATTTTGTTGGAGGTGCTGGGTATTACCCATTCAGCGTACCCCTCCGAGGGCCCGCAGTGCTAGCCCGCTCCCCAGCGAAGGAAGAATTTTCGAGGAGGAAGCCGACGCACGAGCAAGCCGCCGCACTCAAGGTAAGTCTCCAGAGTTTGGTCTCCTGCCATCCAAAACAAGACCAAACCGTCGACGAGGTCAGCCATGAATGCCCAGTCGCCGCAGACCTCGACCGATCCATCCGTCCTCTTTATGCCAGTCGCCCCACTCAATACGACGCCACCCACCGAAGATGTAGCTTTTCACACCTCTCATGAGGGATCCCTCATGAGAGGCGTGAAGAGCGACATCTCTGGCGGCCTCGTCCGCAACCCTCGAACGACACCCTACTGAAAAAAAAACATTTGAAATTCAAACGGGTGGGAAACTGGTCGCCCGTTTGAATCAAATGGGTGGCAAACCTGTCGATCCGTTTGGATCAAACGTGATTATGGGATACGGGTACCCGTTTGAAACGGTACCCGTTTGATACGGGCACCCGTTTGTTACGGGCACCAGTTTGATACGGGTACCCGTTTGATACGGGTACCCGTTTGATACGGGTACCCGTTTGATACGGGTGCCCGTTTGATACGGGTGCCCGTTTGATACGGGTGCCCGTTTGATACGGGTGCCCGTTCGACCAGACACGTGACCACACATTTGAATGCGCCATTCGGATAGACAATTTATTCGCTAGCCCTAAATGGGTATCGTCTGGAAGGTTGGTTACATTAAACTTATTTAAGACGTCCCGAAACTCATAGACCTATTTCTAACATGGAGGAAACACGTGGAAAAAATCATGCTCGCGCAGGTGCTTGCAAATGGGCAGGAAAACAAACACAAAAGATCGTTTTCAATTCGCCTAGAAGTTTATTACAACTTATTCCGTATACAAGTACAAACGTGCAAGCGTTCTGTGAAATGTGAAGAGGCACTCTTATACTGCCGAGGTAATTTCAGACTATATGACAGACTTTGGGAAAAATTATTGTCCCGGCTGCCGCGACATTAGACGCTGCATAATTCTATAGATAATCTGGAAGAGTACGCGTAAAAGAACGGCCAATCGTTGCCAACAAGCAGGTTGCAGTGCACTTACCATAGCTGACTTGAAAGATGTAATCCAAAATATAAGTCGACACGGTCAAAGCAGGACAACCACACAAACACAAAAACGAGAAAGAAGGCTCCTTGAAGTTTCAACACGATGCGGCGCACAAGCTGTCATTTGCGGAACACAACCAAACCGCAAGAATTCCTGACTTCTTTGAAGAGTCTCTTGTTGCCGATATACGAGTAGGACTTTTCGAACACTGATAGCTTTGGTGCACATCCAATACGATGTCGCGAGACATCCTAATAAGACCGCAGGGTTAGACGACAGATCGAAGCAGGTAGTACGAGCGAAGTTCAAACTGCAACTGAGAACAAGCAGACAAAGAAAAAAGCGGCTGCTGGGCGCGGCCTTCCGTATCTCGACGCTTATCAGCGTGTAGCACGCACGCTGCTGCGGGTCACGTGACAGAGCTGATCAGAGAGGAGCAAGTGGGCAAGGTCAAGGTGCCGGACACCGGGACGCACCCCATCCTTCTATAAAAAAAACAACAACAACAAAAAAAGACTCGCGGTTAGTTTTTTTTTTTTCCCCAGTTAATGCTAGGGAGAGGGTGCACCAACCGCTGTACCGCTGTACACGCGCTTTCCTCCTTTCTTTGAATTGCAACAGAAAGTTGACTATGCCGCGTTTGCAGTCTCGGAAAGCAGGCGAATTTTTTTAACACGCTTGAAACCTGAAAATGGCGCGCGCCGGCCTGAAGCTCGGCTTGCGCCCGAGCGAAAAAAGCACCCAGCGCGAGCTCGTAATTTGACTGGTGCAACAGCGGGCCTGCTCTCGCAATGCTCGATGTTCGTACAGCCACGTGTTCGCGCGTTACCTTCGCTGAGTCTTGAATTGAGGCGAAACGGAGTCAAGAAGTATATTCTTTCACGCGGTCGCGTCCTCTGCGAGAGAGATTCGAGCTGAATAAGTAAATTGAAGCAACTAAGAATGCCAAAGTTTTAAAATTCTGTCAAAAATATCGGCTCGGTAATGTCCCATGTTTACGTAAAAAAAATGTTTATTGTTGTTGCAGTATAAGCGAACATCAGCTCAATCAAAATATAAATATAATTACTTGCATTACGCGGACGATTGTAAATCGATGAACCGGCGCTCCCGGCTTTCCCGAAACAGGCTGCCACTGCTGAAACTGGTGTGCCCATGCCACCGACCTTTACGTTCAGTATTAAACGGGCTCCGGAGAGCCGTTTGATTAAACCGGTACAGCTTGCCGGTCACCGCGGTCACCCGTCTGTGCAACATGGTCACCGGTTGGAGCAAACGTGCGACAACTTTGCCCAAACGAGTGACCCATTTGCTCAGACAACTGACCCGTTTGCCAAAGAAGTGACCTGTTTGCCCAAATAGGTGACCGTTATGGCTCATACGGGGGACCCCTTTGAGCCATACGGGCGACCCCTTTGACAAAGTGGTGACCGGTATGGCTAAACTGTTAACGGTATGAACCCGTTTACTTTCATATAGGCACCAAATGGTTTTTTAGTAGGGCAGTCGATGGGTTTCATGCCGAAGCATCAAACACCGAGTGGGCGCTGACGACCCGAGCTCGCCACTATCATCGGCTCAACGGCGTCTCAACACTGGCATCGACCTGCTCCAAGTTCAGCAGCAGCGCCAGCGAGCTTCGCGAGATCATGTTGATCGTGAAGAACTCAAGAAACTGCTGCCTGCTGCCAACACCCCGGCATCGCTGTCCATCGCCGAAGTCGTGCGAGAAGTGATTCAGAGAACCATAGAACCACGGGCTCCTGTGACCCTGGGCCGCTCGAGCATCGGACGCTGAGCTACGCCGACGTGGCCCGACGACCACCACCTACCACCCGTCAATACCAGGAGCCATCCCGACGGAATTATCCAACGCCGTATTATCGTCGATGCCAGGAAGAACAAGGCCAGGACGACCGCCCAGAGCGACCCTCGCAGAGAAAAACCGACGTGTGGCAGACGGCCGATCGACGCCCACTTTGCCACAACTGTGGGGAAGCCGACCACATCTATCGTCGATGCCCCAACCGACAACTGGAACTGCGGGGATTCCACCCGACCGACCCGCACCCAAGGTAGGGCGAACGCCCTCGCTTCATCGAAGAGTACCTTCGACAGCCTCAGTCTCCCCCGCCTGTTCCTCGCCACGGGTCCCGGTCGACGTCACCGCGATGTCTAGCTTCGCCGATGCACAGACCCCGTCGTGAGAGCCCATCGCCCTTGTCTCGTTGGGAAACCTATGCGCGGCAACCCCTGGAGGTGGAGTTGCCGTACACCGACGACGTAAAGAGCCTCCAAGAACGCCGGAGACCTCTCACTCGACCGACTCCATGCATCGGAGCGAGGCTTCTAAAACGGTGCCCAACCGCCTGAATGTGACCATCGACGGGCACGGCGCGTCGGCACTCATGGACACCGGACTAGACTACTCCGTCTTGTGTGGAAGGTTTTCACGCTGTCTTCGGAAAGTGATGACGCCGTGAGATGGCCCGCAAATACGAACCGCCGGAGGCACCCTAATAACGCCGACTGTAATGTGTACCGCACGAGTTGAGATCCATGGTGAGACCCGCCCCGTGAAGTTGGCTGTTCTGCAAGACTGTGCAAGGGACACTATCCTCGGAATGGATTTCCTATGCGAGTACGCCACAGTCATCTGTCTGGGAGCAAACCGGTTGACGCTACGAAAACTGGTCCCACCAGCGGAGAAACCCAACGCGACGTCATCCGCGGTCCGAGTCCTCGCAAACCACGTGAGCTTACCGCCGCGGTCGAGTGTTTTCGTACCCGTCAGGACCGAAGAATCTACCTGCGGAAAAGTTCTGCTCGAGGGAAGCGCCCAGTTGTTTTTAGAAAAAGGCATCGGTGTCCTAAGAGGAATAACTGAACTTGAAGACGGGTGTGCCATGGTCCTTCTTAAAAATTTCCCAGAAGAGCCGCCTTACAAAAGGTTTCGCCATGGGCCGCAGCGACGATCTCCGCAACTCAGCCACGATCGCTGCACTTTCGGAAGAGCCGACTTTATTGAAGCACGAGCAAACACCGCCCTCGGAAGTTGACCAGAAGCTTCCTGTTTGTGAACGAGGACGGTTGCTTGACCTTCTCAGCTAACTTGGTGAGTGTTTCGCCAAAGCTTCAAGGGTTAGACAAACAGCGGTAGCTAATCACCGCATCGCTACTGACGACGACGCACTCCCCGTCCACCAGTTGCCGTAACAAATCTCCTTGAAGGAAAGGGAGGTGATTCAAGATCAAGTCCAGGAAATACTCAACAACGACATCATTCAACTTTGAAAAAGTACGCGGGCGTCTCCAGCCGTCCTTGTAAGAAAGGACGGAACCCTGAAGTTCTGCGTGGACTACCGTCGACTGAACGCTGTGACTAAGAAGGATGTCTATTCGCTCCCCTGCATCGACGATACGTTAGACCGCCCGGTATGCTTCGTCGATGGACCTGAAGAGTGGCTACTTGCAGAATGAAGTTGAACGCCTCTGCGAGAAAAATGCCTTCGTCGCGCCCGACGGACTGTACGACTTCAAAGTGATCCCGTTCAGACGTAGTACAGCACCAGTCACCTTCCAGCGTGGCATGGACACCTTGCTGGCAGGATTTAAATGGCACTGCTACTTCGTCTACCTAGACGATGTCGTAGTATTTGTACGAGATTTCGACGAACACGTGCGATGACATCGAGCCATGCTTCAATACATCCCAGGCAGCACACCGTATTGGGCCAACATTGGATTTGATGTGGCAAAGAATGGCCCAACAATGGCCCATTGAGCCATATGTTTCCCAATATTGGAATCACATTGGACAATAATGGACTATCAAAGCCAATGGTTTCCCAATATCGGTGATACGTTGGCATAGGCTGGTCAACATTGGACTGTCAAAGCCAATAGCTTTCCAATATTGGATATACGCCGGCATAAGCTGTCAAATATTGGACTGTCGGAGCCACTGGCTTTCTGATATTGGCTATACGCCGGCATAAGCTGTCCAATATTCGACTGTTAAAGCCAATAGCTTTCCAATATTGGATATACGGCGACCTAACCTGTACAATATTGGACTGTCAGAGCCAATGGCTTTCCGATATTGAATATACGCTGGCTTAAGCTGGTCAGTATTAAACTGTCAAAGCCAAGAGTTTTCCAATATTGGTGATGTCATGGTGTTGGCTGGTCAATATTGCACTGCCTTAGCCAATGGCTTATCGGTATTTGTGTCGCCTAGGCTATAAACCCGCGACCCTTTTTTTTTGCATTGCTGAGGTAGGAAAGTGGAAAAGAGTCATTCACGCGCTCGCTCCGGGGCGAGAATTTTATTTAACCAACTTCATGGGGCGTACGTCGCCGGTGCTTTATAACCGCGGTCAGAAATACGTCCTTAGCTGCCTATAGGACTATTGCAGTTTTTTTGCCGGCTGCTCTCCCTTCGCATTGCCTTACCTCGGCGTTGAAAACTTAATTCCGTTTTTTAGATTTAATTATTTTTGTCTTTTCCGGTGTATTTTGTATGTATATGCATTACGTAGCGTTAACGTCTTCTACTTTGTCCGTGCCCCTGCCATGTTTGTATTTCTTTCTGCGTGCTCTAATTTTATATTTAATGCGAACCTAACATTGTACAAATAATTATATATATATATATATATATATATATATATATATTATTTATTATTTATTTATTTGTGGACATCGTGCGCAAAAAATAGTCGCGGTTAGTTCTTCATTCTAAATTTTAATGTGAGGTATACGACGTAAAACATACTGTCTTCAAATTTGCCCCGTTTAGAATCACTTTTGGGCTGGATAGCTTCTTTAAAAATTCAAAAGCTAACCTTCAAAGAGCTGTCCTGTTCAATCGGTATTGGCAACAGGGTAGACGCTATGCGTGTTTTAGGCCAATCGTGTCTCCGGTTAGGGTCACGTGACTACAGTCTCAAAGCTGGTGATAAGGCAGAGCACGGAACCTGACTAAAAGCCCAAGGCCACGCATAACATCCACTGCACTATCAACCTTGGGTACAAGTGACAAATCCTCTGGTTGGGTTCATTGTTGAGATGGGCTTGAAGATTAGCCTTTGTAAGCGCAACCCCCGTTCTGGGCTGCGTGCTTTCTAATCCTTCTCTTTCTTTCTCCCTCTCCCTAAGCTGAAGGCGCAGCGTGATCACGTGGTTTGACAGATGACGCATTAGCCGTTGACAAACAAGGAATGCCTGCGAAAACCGGACCTAGTTTCGCGTGTGATGCGGCCTGCGGGCCTGCTGTAGATTTCGCTTCTGTGGTAAATATGGTAAATCTAGTTCTAGAGTTCCGATCACCAGCAGCGCATTTCGTCTTAGTGCCAAGTGCGATCTTCAACATGCGGATTGCCAAGACCATGGATATTCTTTCGGCAGCGCCTACACACCTGTGATCTTAATTTGTTCTGGGCATACATGTGACCACTAGCTTCGACGGACCGAAGACACGACGGACCGCCTTCTTTTCGATGTGAGTGACAAGGAGAGGTCCTCCTGACCATTTGGGATAGGTATTCTTGCTACGCAATGTACGTTTTGTCCCTATCCGATGAGTTTGAACCGTGTCGAACTCTGTGCCAGGAATCTCCGACGAGTTCAACGTGTAATCCAGAGCGATCGGCTCGAAAGGCCCGGTACAGCGCTATTTGCAAGTGCGTTTTATTCTAATAGACCGTGAGAGACGTTCTGATTGGTTATTTTTGTGTTTGAAGTCATTCTTATTTAATATTTTTTTTTTTGTGTTAAAATATGGCTGTCTTTTTGGCGGTAGATGTGTGCTGTAGTAAAAAGTCCTCCCGGTATTTCCAAGCCGAATTCCACAGAGCGTTGAGTAGTCCTTATCTGCCAAGGTTCGGCTTGTTGGGAGCGAGTGGAGTGTCAGTTATGTCACCGCTCTCTGCGAGTGTAATTGTCTTTACACGACAAGCTATTTTATGTGCGCGATTTATTTTAAACTCTTGATTGATTCAAGCATCAAGTTCTGTTCAACTGTCATGTTCTTACGTATAACGGGGTATTTATTGAACTGTTAATTTAGTAGTGCGTTTGACACAGGTGAGCTGAAGAGGGAGGCCGGCGGTGTGATTTATAGATTGTAAATATTATGAAGGCCATATGGGTACATTTATGAGTACATATTTCCGTGCCGCAAATACCGTAAATCTTAAAAAAAAAACGTTTTTTTTTCTTTTTTTCAGATCAAAGTAGAAATATTGGTGTGAACTTAAATGGCGAGATTGTAATTCTTAAGACTTCTTAAAGCTAGATGAAAGGTTGGGGGACGCCATGATGATGCAAGAGTACAGTTAAGCAATTTATGAAATAACCTTCGTACTGTTTCATTAATTTTTTAAACCAATATAAATATTTTGAATCTAGATCGATCGAGCTGTGAGTAAGGACAAGTCGGACGAACAAAACAATAGAAAACGCCTGGGCCGTCTTTCTAGAAACAGCGTCTCAGCTGAGACGGGGGGAAAGAAAGCACTCTCAAAGCCAGCGTACGAGCTCAACGGGACTCAAGCCTCGACTCAAGACGCTTGTGCGTCCCAGCCTTTACAGTGCTTTTTTTCACCTAGTCTCAGCCGAGACACTGATTCCAGAAAGCCGGCCCCGGTGCCTTACCTGCGCATCTATTTATTTTAGAAGGCAGTACTAAGTTTTTTACAAACGAAATAATTCACTGGAAAAGAAAGTTTATAATATGGAAAAGTAAACATACGAAAGTCGGTAGGCCTTTCCGAGGTTTTATACTTCCAGAGGAACTGAGCCGATTAATCGAATAGTTAATTAAAGGGCGGCGAATAATAATAAAGCTATGTTTTATTTTGATATTCATTATTGACAAACGTAATAGAGAACTGAGAGCCTCTGAAACCCTTCACCTGAATCCAAACCCCCGCTTCTGTCTCCTTCAGAATCCTGTGGCCAGGCCCCTGCGTGGAATCCCTTTGCCCAGGTCTTCGCCCAGCCCTCTGCGCTGTCCACTACGGAGCCTGCCGCTGAGTCTGCCTAGGTCTCCCTGGTTGCACAATTATGTTAAATCTTTTTATTCGATTTAAATAAATTATGAACTGTCAAACGTTATGAACAATTCATTTGCATGCTTTAATGATTTCTTAAGTGTCCAAATATGGTAAAATCGCTGCATTTATTAGATTATAGTATCAGAAAGAAATCAGTGCTTGAGGAAAAAGGGCAAGGGACTTGCTTGGTTCTCTGCACTGTTTTTGTGACACTGGTTAGAACACTGACTGAAAAATGGCATCCGATAATGTCATAGATAATAGATGCAAAAAATAGCCAGTGTATTAGACTGGATAGCCAATATTTAAGCCAATGTTGGAAGAGCCAGTGTGTAAGGCGCTGGATGCCAATGTTGGTTCAGCCAACGGTGAAACCTCTATGCCAATATTGGATAAAAAAAGCGCAAACCACGTTGGTCCAACGTGGGCTAGAACTTTGGCGAACCAGTGGTCCAACATTGGCACCAATGTTGGACCACCATTGGATCGGGTGGCGTTTTCGAAAATGCCAACGTCAGACCAATATTGGAGCCATTTTTGCCAACATTGGGCCAACGGGGGTCCAACAATGGTGTGCTGCCTGGGATAGCTTCACGATCGAGATTTATTCCGTACAATGAGGCTTTCCTTCCTCCCATCAGTCGCCGAATTTGATAGATGTTCAGAGGACATCTTCGAAGGTACATGGACTCACTGATGATGCAGCTGTCTTCACGCTCGAGATCATGTTTCCGGGGAGCAAGAACGTCCAGTCTGATTCCTGTCCAAATTTACACCGGCTCTTTTCGGATAGCCCTCTATTGACCATACAAGTATTGCTAGCACGGATGCAGGACACTGATGTACTTTGATCTCCTTGTTCAGACTCATCTCGAGCGTACAATTTCCGTGCAGGCTCGCGTGCGACATGCTGACGCCGATGGTGATCACGCAGACAATTAGAAAGGAGCCCATGATGAATGCGAGAAGAGACTTGACGGACGCGAGCGTCACCGCCATAATGACGGTGCGCCGTCGTCATATACCACATATATATAGATATAGGACATTGCGTAAACATGCGACAGTTATGTGTGGGGCGCAACGAGGCTACGAGCCCGCGGCACATGTCCATCATGTGACCGGAGCGCAGCGCCCTCTTTCGGATGCAGCACAAACCCTGTGCGACATCACGTGAGCGCCCTCTGTCGGACGCAGCTCGAACCCGGAAAGAATCACGTGCTTGTTATCATGAATTGCACACACACACACACACACACACACACGAACAACTAAGACGAGTTAAGCGGTCTGGGATGCAATGTGCTTGTAGCTCAGGGGGTAGAGTCTCGGGCTGGTGTGCACGAAGTAGCGAGTTCGATCCCAGCCGTCGCAGAGCCTTTTTTATCGAATAAAAGGGGCATTTACCGCCCAGCGATTCAAATTCAAAACACGTGACCGTCATGTGACCGGAGCGCAGCACCCTCTTTCGGATGCAGCACAAACCCTGTGCGACATCACGTGAGCGCCCTCTTTTGGACACAGCTCAAACCCTGTGACATCACGTGGTTGTTATCATGAATTGCACACGCACGCGCACGCGCACGCGCGCACGCGCACGCGTACACACACACACACACGCACACGCACACGCACACACACACACAACTAAGACGAGTTAAGCGGTCTAGGAAGCAATGTGCTTGTAGCTCAGGGGGTAGAGTGTAGGGCTGGGCCCCTAATCTGGACACTTCGCGAAAAAGACGGCGAGAAATCTGGTGGCCGTGATTGGCCAACGCCGCACTTGACCTTGGCACCAGCCAATCAGAGCCGCCGAATTTCTCGCCGACTTTTTCGCCAAGTGTCCAGATTAGGGCCCCTGGTGTGCTACGAAATAGCGAGTTCGATCCCAGCCGCCGCTGAGCCTTTTTATCGAATAAAAGGGGAATTTACTGCCCAGCGATTCAAATTCAAAACACGTGACCGTCAAGTGACCGGAGCGCAGCGCCCTCTTTCGGATGCAGCACAAACCCTGTGCGACATCACGTGAGCGCCCTCTGTCGGACGCAGCTCGAACCCTGTGACATCACACGTGAGACGCCCTGAGCACCGCAATTCAAGTTCTATAGCGCCCTCTGTCGCACGAAGCTCGGACCCTGTGACATCACGTGGTTGTTATCAGATGATGACCGCAGCTGTCAACACCTGGTCAACCACGCTTGTGGTTTGAGGTCTGAGGTTTGAGGTTTGCGGTCTGAGGTTTGAGGTACGTGACCTCACACCTGTACCACGTACCTCGGGGGGCGGGACCCGGGCGAGCTCCGATTGGTCACTGCCCAACACCTGTGGGAGGGCCTCCTATGTCGGTGACCACCGTGGGCGTGGCCATCGATGCCCACGGCCTGACATTGGTCACTGGGATGGGAGAGAGGGAAGGGGCCCCGCCCTACTGCGCTGTGATTGGTCGGATTGGGTTTGGCCCCGCCCCCTGGGCTGTGATTGGTTGGATCGGGTTAGGCTCCGCCCCCCTGAGCGTTAATTGACAGGTGGCCGAGTTCGTACACTTATTCTACTACTCTTTTTAGTTACCGCGCGACCAGAAAGAAAGGCTTTCGAAGCGTTTATTTGCTATTTATGCAGATGGCAGATGAAATTCAGGAAAAGCTACAACAACCCATATCGTTGTGGGAAGTAGAACAAGCCATCGACCATTTAAAACCCGGAAAGTCACCTGGTCCTGATGGTTTGGGCGCTATACGTTTTATAAAGCGTTCAAGTACAAGCTTGCCCTCTTTTTGCACGGTCTGTTTTCCGAAGCGTATCGTGTAAAAGTTTTGCCTCCTTTATTTTTGTGCACTTATATGATTTTTATTCCGAAATGTGATGATCCCGTGAAACTCCGTAATGTAGGAGCGTATCGCCCAATAACTTTGAAAATATGGATTATAAAATTATGATGAAAATATCAGCGCGAATGCAAAGTGTGATAAGCTTTATTGTCGGCCCGCAACATACTTGTGGTATCGAAGGACGAAGTATCCTTAAAAACACTCATGTGGCAAGAAGCATTCTGGAACGTTGCGAAAGTATGGCACTGAGAGTCGCTATGCTACAGGTCGACCTGGAAAATGCCTTCAACCGTGTGTCACATGATACATTTTTCTATTTTAGACCACGTCAATGTTCTTTCATTTGAATGTGATGGAATACGTATGACATACCAAAATCGCGCCACCCCTCTTGTTGTGAGCAAGCGTGGGAGCGAGCGTATTTGACTTTTTTTGTTCTAGCTGTGAGACAGGGCTGTCCACCTTCGTTTCTGCTTTTTTGTATTTTTCTTGAACCGTTTAGTTTAAGCATTCTTCGTAGCAGCTACGTCAGAGGTTTTGATTTACTAACTACTGAAATCTGGATTTTTTATCATATGCGGATCATGTGGCGATTTTGGGCGTTGACCATGAAAGCGTAAAGAAAGCCGTAGAGAGAACAGAAATGTTTTGCGAACACAGCTCTGCACTTCGAAAAGTATTTGGGCATTTGACACAGCGATTGCCCTTCCACGCTCTGCCATCTCGCTGTCTTGGTGTACCTCTAGATCACTATCGCGATACTGCTGAGTGGTGAAGCAATAAAACAGGCGTTTCGCCCGAAGGCGTACAAGTGGGGAGGCATATGGGTTGTAAATGTTTGCTCGCGCATCTGTGTGTAACACGTTTCTTGCTGCAAAAGTTTGCTACGTGTTACATGTGTTACATTGTTCACGAATCAACATTGAACGCATTCATCGTGTATTCGCTGTTTTTATTTGGAGCTCGTTAGGAGAGAAGACGAGCCAAACAAATCTTTTTTGACGAGTCAGCGTTGGTGGTCTGGGCCTTTCTCATCTGCTCGTGAGACAGGTGCTAAGCAGATTTATTACAGCGAAGCTGTATACCTCTACCCTGCCATGGTTTCTTTCGTCTTTCGTGTCGTTGTCAACGAAAAACTCCAAGGCCATACAGCATCGTTTCAATAAAGACAAAAAAACACATAAAACAAGCATTAAAACCGAATGATGGATCATAAGGCGCCTGTGAAGAATGCGAAGCATGAGCTTGCGTTTCCCGCTACAGATTACGGTTTCAGCTGCTCTGGAAAGGGGTTGACGTCATTCGAAGCCCTCGTGGGACTCGTTATGCCAAGTGCCTGGGTGCACCGGAATAGTGTGCGAAGCGAGAGGACAACCGTGCGGCAGGCTTCGCAATCTACGCAAGGTATGAAGCTTGTGTCCAGCCGTATGAACTCCTATATGACAAAGTCGACTGCGGGGATATGTGTTCCGGGAAAACTAGCGATGGAATCGTAATTTTCACGGTCTACATTTCACCGAATACACCCAAATCTGACATCGAGTGCTTCATGCGAACGCACTTCTCCTTACTGTCAATGAATCAAGCTACACCGGTAATTACTGTCGGGGACTTTATTGTGGACATTTGAAAACCGCAAAACAAGTGGTTCAATTAATTCGTCATAGAAGAGTTTGCACTCATGTGCTTCACCGTTGTAACTCAACCAACTACCATTCATAGATCATGCATTGATCTAACTTTAGCTAAGAATCTAGAGAACGGAAAATCTTAGCGTGAATCACTCTGATCATAGAGCAGTTGTGAATGTCGTTACAAAGTAAACAAAGAGTGTGCGCCACGTAGGATTGGGTAAATCGTTGTAGATGCGTTTACAGCTTCGCTTGCCAGCCACCTTCACAGAGTGGAATGGCTCTACAATTTTTTTTTTCTTTGAGTCCAGAGATACCTATTTTTACGAACGGTAATTCAAACGAGGCTGCACAGCATTCACTCTAAAAAACAATTATCACCTTACACCCTTTTGCCCCATATAATACACCCCAAAACTTGAGTTCGACGTACAGCGCCCTATAGTCGAACAGACGGCCCCAAATTTTACGAGGGTCTTGATAACGGTGCGATATGACTTTTTGAATAGCTAAAGTACATATCAAAGACCACATAAAGAAAACACTGAGTTTTTTCAGTAGGCCTAAGGAAACCCCGATTATGTTTTTTTTGTAGTCGGTAGCACGTACATTAGCTATTTTAATAAGGTGTAACACGCGGCTATCAAGCCCCTCTTAAAAGTTTGGGCCGTCTGTTCGACTATAGAGCGCTGTACGTCGAATTTAAGTTTTGGGGTGTAATATGAGACAAAGGGAGAAAGAATACACCCTTTTTTCTGAGAGTGAATTCTGCCCAAGTTAATTGTCTTTTCCAACGTGACTGTGTGTGGTTGCGTACGTGGATATCTAAAAGGAGTCATTGGCGCCTATAATTTTTTAAAAACTCGGTTTTCTTTGGACTATTTGTGTTGCGTTTCGCGTAAACGGCTCACGAAAGATGTGCTACTTTTCCCCACACCATTGTACCATACCTTGTACAGTGAGGGCCCAGGGCAAGACGTGTTGAAACGAATCAAGAGAATGATTTTCCCCGCACACAATAAAACCTATTTTTTTCAAGTTGCATAGCCAAACGTTGCCCCTCAAAGCTTGGCTTGCTGAGAAAGGAGTACCCATCGCTTGGACCGACACCTGTATATTCTGTAAAAAACGGGAAACTCTCGAACACGTTTTATTAGACTGCTGAGATGCAGTATTCCATTAGGACGTTCTGCCGAGGACCCTCAAGAAGTAGCTCCCACTTACGCCCCAAGGATTTTGGTTTTTACCTGCTGAAAAGGAAGACGATGTACCCCTAGATCCGATCATGCTGTTGGGCCTCCCCAGTTTATGGTTGTGCCGCTTGGCACTTCGTCATGCAGATATAGATGTTCGTCCTGTGATGGATATTTCGTTTTCCTAGAGCACATATGTTTCATGCGTGAATTGTACATGGCCCAGTAAACTCGGCCGAGTAGCTTTTGGCGTCAGCCAGCTTGGCTGGCGTCTTTTAACCCGGCTTTGAGCATGTGGCGTTGCTACTTATCACTGTCAAAATCAGGCAATAAAAAAAAGTGTCTCCGTGGCCGAGTCCGTAACATGTCTGGCTCGCAACCGGAAGATTTTGGGTTCGAATCCCGCCTCCACCTATAAGTCTGAAATTTACCTCGAGGAAGAATGCATTACTTCATAAAGTGAAATAACTTTGAGGCGTGCGGCTAGTCCTATTTCACTTTACATGTCATGCTTTTTTAATCACTTTCATTCCACGCGTGACGTCACATTTCACGTGAGCGTTTTGGATTGTTTGAAATTCCCGCGCGAGGTCTTGTAGCTCTGACGTCATGAACCTATCGACCAATCAGGATTTGCGCGTCTTTTCTGGGACGCCACCGCCTTCTCTGGCACGCTTCTAAGGCCGGCGCGACACGGGTCGATCCATGCGCGATCCAAACCAACGCGTTATGCATGGGAGATAAGATGTGGCGTGTTTTTTGTGGCAGACGTTTGGAGGGTTCCGAGAATTGATCATTTTGCATATAGAAGAGAGGCTAAAACGACAAGAAAAGACAACCTTCGTACCGAACCTAGCAGCCAGCGATTTGATGCGGTGCGCCGTGTTGTGATAGTACGGTATTCACGCGTAGTGCGGTGGCGCAGCTGCACCCTGATCATTTCTTTTGCTTCATGCCTGTCCAATTATTATGTGTCTCAGTGTCATTTCCAGCAGATCCTGGGGGTATCTAGCCTTAAGTAGGTGAGAGCTTTGCAAGGAGCAACTACCAGTTACACATTGCTGACACGAATTAGTTCTGGTGGACTCCAGAAGGGTTTTTACTATCCAATTTTTACGGTTATGGAGTGTCAGATGTTAAACGGGAGCAGGGACTTTCACGACCTTTGCTGGAACAACCAGCAAAGGCCGTATCCTCTAGGCCGAAGCCGAATATCCAGAAATTGGAGTCGATCAGAGGTTGGTTTTCCTTTCGTGAAGATTTCACGAAATAAAAACCAACTACAACCTCAGCCTGTTCATTTTTTTGCGGGATCCGAAGTGGCATTGTTAATGATCAAGTAGTCGACCACATACCGATAGACTAAGTTCCCTGGGGACAGGGACATGAGCGCCTTTTAATAGCTTGGTAGAACAAATAAGGATACCTCGCTCTGGAGTGAAGCGAGGCCAAAACCAATGCAAACGCCTGACTGCTGCTTAAACACTTAGCTCTCATGCTCTGCAGGCGTGGATCGAAGGTACAGCTCTATTAAGTGAATAAATCCCGACGAAGGGATTCCGGATGAGTTCTGAAACTTTACTATTCCATGAAGGTGAACTGCCTCAGACACGAACCTAAGCAAGTTGGGGACGTCGAGACTCTAATACAGATCTGCGTCTAGAGAGAACATTCCTAGTGCTTGGGATAACGAGCCCTTTCGGAGGCCGACCTTGCCTTTCTTCGACCAGAACTTCAGCCATGACCTCCTTCTCTCTCTCTCTGCTTCACCAGTTCGTTGGGCTCCTTCTCCTTCTTCCGTCCCTTCCCCCTCTCTGTGCCCCCCCCCCTTTTTTTTTTTCCTCTATGCTCTATGGTTTTCCTTCCCCCTGATAACGCGTCCCTCACCTCTTCTTCTTTTTCGGGAAAAGAACCCCTGCCATTCGGAGTTCATAAGCGTCTGCTGCCAGTTGGGAAATCGTCTTGTCCGTCCTTGTGTTTTGTATTGTATTGTGTTGTATTTGTATTATCCTTACCAGCACGCTCTCGATTCCAAGTACATATTTCAACCTCAATATTTTTTTTTTTTTTTAAAGAACACTTCTTTAAAATATTTTTTTTTCGTTTTACTTGTTTCTGTAAGAACAGCCCTCGGAATGGTTTATAGAACAAACAATAATAATCGGATGTTATGTAATATTTGGATATCCATATTCCTGCGTTTGAAAAGACGATAAATTATAAGTTCTATTTTGAGATTCGAAGCTAGGTGTGTGGCCAATTGTTTCTTCCGGATTATTTATTATTTGATCGCATTTACTTATAGTGCATGCTGGCTTCGATTCTACAACTAACTAATCATGTTACGTATAATATTGAAATGTTTTAATAAACACGTCCGGTGTGTTTAGTAAAAAGGTAAAGAATCGCCATAAAAAAATATTCAGTAATGGAGGTATGAACATCACAGTTTATGATATTACACTCTGCAACACTCATCCGGGATACTGCTGCACTAGGGGCAACACGAATATTGTCACGAATGACAATTCATGAGACGACGAACGTCTGAATGAAACTAAACGTTTAATGGAGCGAACTTGTGCCAAAACATAATAGAAGGAGGCTAGCGTCGCAAGCGGCTTAACAGCAGTATCGAGCGCTAGGGCGAGGCTGACTCCAGCTCGCCACGCGAAGCCCCCACGCGTGGGATTCTGGAACAATCGACGTAGAAGGTTCGGTGCATACAACATTCGGACCTCGAACAAGCAACAGGGTTCTTGAATTTATTAGAACGCCACATTTACAGAAATAACAAAAAGGTGATTCCGCTCCCAGGCATCGATCCTTGGCCTTTAGCGTGGTAGCCAAGCAGGATAAACTTCAACCACAGGCGCGCTTGCTCGAAGACGCGCGTGGCATTACTCCCGCATTTAAAAAGAGCATCGCCTTGATGCAACGTGCAAGGAAACAAAACAGTGCCAAACAAAGAAAAGAATGGGAAAATACGGAGGCTGGTAAAACACAGTCCTATCAAGAGTATCACGGGATCAAAGTTCAAAGTCTTATCGATCGTAGTACGGCTTGAGGCGCACGACTTGGTCGACTTCAGGGCGTGGTGGGCGGCATGAAGATGTTCTTGCTTCGTCGGGCATCACCTCGTTCTTCAGATCTCCCAGTCGACGAAGCACCTTGTAGGGTTCGAGGTACCGTTTCAGGTACCTCGAACCCTACAAGGTGCTTCGTCGCCGCCGCGGTACCGTTTCAGGTACCGCGGCGGCGAATCGGTATCCACACTCATATCCTGTCTCCGGGTTGGAAGTGGACGTCGCAGCGACGAAGGTTGTACTGGCCAGCGTCCACACGTAGTTGGTCCTGAAGTCGGAGTCTGGCGAGCTGCCCAGCCTCCTCTGCTCGTCGGGTTATCAAGTGGGTGTCGTCGGTTCCGTCGTCTGCTGGGTCGTGGGGCAACATCGAGTCGAGCATGGTCGTAACCTTTCGGCCGTGCACCACCTGGAAGGAAGTTAACCCAGTAGTCTCTTGCACCGCCGCAAACGTGACGTCGGGAAACACCTCGTCGCACGCGTTGTGCTCTACTTAGACGTACATGAAGATCATGTTGGCGCTGGTCTTGTAGAATCGCTCCGTCAGCCCGTTAGTCTGCGGTTGGTACGCCGTGGTGCGGCGATGGCTGGTGTGGCTGAAACGAAACATTTCTTGCCTCAGCTGCGTCATAAACGGCGAACCGCGGTCCATAATTAAAGCCTCGGGAGCGCCGTGACTAAGGGCGATGTACTCGATGAAAAACCTGGCGGCTTCAACCGCAGTTCCCGACGGAAGTGCTTTGATTTTGGCGCATCGTGTAAGATAATCCGTGGCCACAATTATCCACCGGTTCCCTTGCGTCAATGGTGGGAACGGTCCAAGGAAGTCCATTCCGATCTGTTGAAACTAGGAAGATGGCGGCGGAATTGGCTAAAGAAGTCCCGACGGCTTCGTGGGCGGATTCTGCCGTCGTTGGCATCCGCGGCAAGATCGGCTGTAGAGATGAACGGTTTTTGGGAGCTTGGGTCAATAGTACTTTTCACAAATTCTGTCAAACCTCCTGCTGTACCCGAGGTGCCCCGTCGTTCAGTTCGTTACGGCATCCTTGGAAGATTTCTTCTCGAAGGCTGGAAGGTAGAGCATAGAGCCACGATGCGTTGTTGTCGTCCAAGTTCTCCTTGTACAGCACCCACTGTCGAACGGCGAAGGTAGGCTGGATTCGTGAGAAAGCACAGAGAACCGCACTTCCTTCTCCCTCTAGGTGATCGATGAGTGCTCGTAGTTCAGGGTTGTCTCGTTGGAGTTCTGCTATGTCTCTGACATCCAGAGCACCGAGGAACTACTCATCGTCGACGTCTTCGGTGCAGGCAGGACCGGCCTTGACGTGGGGCCTTTGAGAGTCAATCGGCGTCATTGTGCTTCCGGTCGGACTTGTACACTACGGTCATTTCAAACTCCTGGAGTCGAAGGCTCTACCGGGAGAGGCGTGCAAAGGGGTCCTTGAGATTTACTAGCGAGCAGAACGAGGGGTGGTTCGTGACCACATGAAAAGGACTTTTATGCAAACACGGGTGCAACTTTGTTATTACCCAGACGACAGCTGGGTACTCCCTTTCAGTCTTTGAGTTGTTTCTTTCCACTTTAAACAGCGCCCGACTTGCGGAGGCGAAAACTCGCTCTGCACCCTCCTGCTTTTGGACCACTACCGCGCCAAGTCAGGTGTTACTGGCGTCCGTGTGGATGTCAGTTTCAGCGAACTGGTCGAAATGGCCAAGAATCGGGGGCGTCTGGAGTCTTCGTTTTGAGCTCATCAAATGAGCGCTGGTGCTCTTCTGCCTACCCAAACTTTACGGTGTCCTTCGTTAGGTGTGTCTGAGGTGCGGAAAGCTTGGCGAAGTTCCGAAAAAAGCCGCCTGTGTAAGCACAGTGTCCAAGAAATCTTCTCACGGCCTTCTTGTCGGACGACGGTGTAATTTCTGCTCCGGCGCGTGTCTTATTGAGGTCAGGGCGAACACCTTCGTTGCTCAAGACGTGGCCAAGAACTTTAGTTCGCCATAGGGGGTACTGACACTTTGTAGGCTTGAGTGACAGGCCGGCGGTCATGATCCCAGGCAGCACACCATTGTTGGACCCCCGTTGGCCCAATGTCGGCAAAAACTGGTTCCAATATTGGTCTGACGTTGGCATTTTCGAAAACCCCACCCGATCCAATGGTGGTCCAACATTGGTGCCAATGTTGGACCACTGGTTTGCCAACGTTCTAGCCCACGTTGGACCAACGTGGGTTGCGCTTCTTTTATCCAATATTGGCATAGAGGTTTCACCGTTGGCTGAACCAACATTGGCATCCAGCGCCTTACACGCTGGCTCTTCCAACATTGGCCTAAATATTGGCTATTCCAATATTGGCATCCAGTCTACTACACTGGCTATTTTTTGCATACATTTTCTATGACATTATTGGATGCCATTTTTCAGTCCGTGTTCTAACCAGTGTCACAAAAACAGTGCAGAGAACCAAGCAAGTCCCTTGCCCTTTTGCCTCAAGCACTGTTTTCTTTCTGATACTAAAATCTAATAAAGGCAGCAATTTTACCATATTTGGACACTTTAGAAATCATTAAAGCATGCAATGGAATTGTTCATAACGTTTGACAGTTCATAATTTATTTAAATCGAATAAAAATATTAAAACAAATTGTGCAACCAGGGGGGCCTAGGCAGACTCGGCGGCAGGCTTGGTAGTGGACAGGGCAGAGGGCTGGGTGAAGAGCTGGGCAAAGGGATTCCACGCAGGGGCCTGGCCACAGGATTCTGAAAGAGACAGATGCGGGGGTTTTCATTCAGGTGAAGGGTTTCAGAGGCTCTCAGTTCTCTCTTACGCTTGTCAATAATGAATATCAAACTAAAACATAGCTTCATTATTATTCGCCGCCCTTTAATTAACTATTCGATTAATCGGCTCAGTTGCTCTGCAAGTATAAAATCTCGGAAAGGCCTACCGACTTTTTTATGTTTACTTTTCCATATTATAAACTTTCGATTCCAGTGAATTATTTTTCGTTATTTTGTATGTAAAAAAACTTAGTACTGCTTTCTAAAATAAATAGATGCTCAGGTAAGACACCGGGACTGGCTTGCTGGAATCAGTGTCTCAGCTTAGACTGGGTGAAGGAAAGCACTGTAAAGGCTGGGACGCGCGAGCGTCTTGAGTCGAGGTTTGAGTCCCGTTCAGCTCGTACGCTGGCTTTGGCAGTGCTTTCTTTACCCCCTTCTCAGCTGAGACGCTGTTTCTAGAAAGACGGCCCAGGCGTTTACTACTGTTTTGTTCGTCCGACTTGTCCTTACTCAGAGCTCGATCGATCTAGATTAAAATATTTATAGTGGTTTAAAAAATCAATGAAAGAGTACGAAGGTTATTTCATAAATTGCTTAACTCTACTCTTGCAACATCATGGCGTCCCACAACCTTTCATCTAGCTTTAAGAAGTCTTAAGAATTACAATCTCGCCATTTAGGTTAACACCAATATTTCTACATTGATTTGAAAAAAAAAAGTTCTTAAGATTTACGGTATTTGCGGCACGGAAATATGTAGTTATTAATGTACCCATATTGCCTCCATAATATTCACAATTTATAAATGCAACCACTGGCCTCCCTCTTCGGCTCACCAGTGTCAAACGCACTACTAAACTAACGGTTCAATAAATACCCCGGTATACGTAACAACATGACAGTTGAACAGGACTTGATGCTTGAATCAATGAAGAGTTTAAAATACATCGCGCACATAAAATAGCTTGTCGTGTAAAGACTATTACACTCGCAGAGCGCGGTGACATAACTGACACTCCACTCGCACCCAACAAGCCGAACCTTGGCAAATAAGGACTACACAACGCTATGTGGTATTCGGCTTGGAAATACCGGGAGGACTTTTTACTACAGCACACATCTACCGCCAAGAAGACAGCCATATTTTAACACACAAAAAAAAGTAAATGAAAATGACTTACGAACACAAAAATAACCAATCAGAACGTCTCTCACTGGTCTATTAGAATAAAAAGCACATTGCAAATAGCGCTGTACAGGGGCCTTGCGGGCCGATCGCTCTGGATTACACGTTGAACTCGTCGCAGATTCCTGGCACAGAGTTCGACACGGTTCAAACTCATCGGATAGGGACAAAACGTACATTGCGTAGCAAGAGTACCTATCCGCAATGGTCAGGAGGACTTCTCCTTGTCACTCACATGGAAGAGAAGGCGGTCCGTCGTGTCTTCGGTCCATCGAAGCTAGTGGTCACATGTATGCCCACAACAAAGGAAGATCACCGGTGTGTAGGCGCTGCCGAAAGAATATCCATGGTCTTGGCAATCCGCATGTTGAAGATCGCACTTGGCACTAAGGACGAAATGCGCTGCTGGTGATCGGAACTCTCGAACTAGATTTACCACATTTACCACAGAAGCGAAATCTACAGCAGGCCCGCAGGCCGCATCACACGCGAAACTAGGTCCGGTCTTCGCAGGCATTCCGGGTTTGTCAACGGCTAATACGTCATCCGTCGAACCACGTGATAACGCTTCTACCGCGCCTTCAGCTTAGGGTGAGGGAGAAAAAAAGAGAAGGAAAAGAAAGAAAGCAGCCCAGAACGGGGGTTCACTTACAAAGGCTAATCTTCAGGCCCATCTCAACAATGAACCCTACCAGAGGATTTGTCACTTGTACCCAAGGTTGATAGTGAAGTGGATGTTATGCGTGGCCTTGGGCTTTTTAGTCAGGTTCCGTGCTCTGCCTTATCACCAGCTTCGAGACTGTAGTCACGTGACCCTAACCGGAGACACGATTGGCCTAAAACACGCATAGCGTCTACCCTGCTGCCTATACTGATTGAACAGGACAGCTCTTTGAAGGCCAGCGTTTGAATTTCTAGAGGCTGTCCAGCCCAAAAGTGATTCTAGACGGGGCAAGTTTGAAGACACTATGTTTTACGTCGTATAACTCACATTAAAATTTAGAATGAAGAAATAAGCGCGACTATATTTTGCGCACGATGTCCACAAATAAATAAATAAATATGGATATATATATTTTTTTATCAATAAATTTAAAATTATTTGTGCACTGTTAGGTTCACGTTTTTAAACTTAAATTTTTTTTTTTACGAAAAAGTTACACATAAAATACACCACGGAAAGCACATCGTCCGACTTTCGACGCGCGATGAAACGCCGACGCTCACTGACAGAAGCTTGCGATGCTGCGCGAACAATTTCGGAAAGATGCTGCATAGGATACGCCGGGCGCAACGCCTTCGCGACCGTTCGCAGGGCAAAGGATTCGCGACGTCATAGTAGCGTCTTCCAACTTCATTGTGCTAACGGGGCTCGAGAGTACCACGCTCACATTTCCGCAGAGAGAGCGCGGCCGGCCAGATGGAGGCGCAGTATGCTCTCGCGTCACGATTGCTACGTCGTTGCTCTGCCTACACTGATGACATGTGCACTGGCAGTCGAAGCAGCCCTCCCGAGACTTCATTCGAGTCCAATAGACAACTTTCTAGCGCGATAGACTCACGTAAAAGTGAGAGTAGAAGTCGTTTTGGTTGGCGGCGCAAGCGGCGGCTTTATGTTTGTTGACACGTGCGTCAACAATGACAAATATGGACAGAAACATTAAATATAAAAAAATAAAGCACGCAGAAAGATATACAAACATGGCAGGGGCACGGGCAAAGTAGGAGACGTTAACGCTACGGAATGCATATACATACAAAATACACTGGAAAAGACAAAAATAATTAAATCTAAAAAACGGAATTACGTTTTCAACGCCGAGGTATGGCAATGCGAAGGGAGAGCAGCAGGCAAAAAAACTGCCATAGTCCTATGGCAGGTAAGGACGTATTTGTGATCGCGGTTGTAAAGCACCGGCGACGTACGCCCCATGAAGTTGAGTAAATAAATTTCTCGCCCCGAGCGAGCGCGTGAATGACTCTTTTTTTTACTTTCCTACCTCTGCAGTGCAAAAAAAGGGTCGTGGGTTTATAGCTTAGGCGACACAAATATCGATAAGCCTTTGGCTATTGCAGTGCAATATTGACCAGCCTATACCATGACATCACCAATATTGGAAAACTCTTGGCTTTGACAGTTTAATATTAACCAGCTTAAGCCAGCGTATATTAAATATCGGAAAGCCATTGGCTCTGACAGTCCAATATTGTACAGGTTATGCCGGCGTATATTCAATATTCGAAAGCTATTGGCCTTGACACTCCAATATTGGACAGCTTATGCCGGCGTATAGCCAATATCAGAAAGCCAATGGCTCCGACAGTCCAATATTGGACAGCTTATGCTGGCGTGTATCCGATATTGGAAAGCTATTGGCTTTGGCAGTCCAATGTTGACCAGCCTGTGCCAAAGTATCACCAATATTGGAAAACCACTGGCTTTGATAGTCCATTATTGTCCACTGTGATTCCAATATTGGGAAACATATGGCTCGTTGGGCCACTGTTAGTCCACTCTTTGCCACATCAAATCCAATGTTGGCCCAATACGGTGTGCTGCCTGGGATGCCAATGGACGAACTGCTGTATGTTAACCAGTGTTGTGTTGACGGACGCTCCAGCCTGCCGCACAAAATAGAGGCTTGTGTCGTCAACAATCTTCGCTAGCAGCTTGTCATCAATGAAAACTTGAAAATATTTATGTGTACTTTTGAATTCATCACAGATCACAAACACGGGTTCTGCAGACTCCACAAAACACAGGTCTTTCTTTCGCAGGACAAAAACTTAAGGTGGCGACTTTTTTTTTTTCTTGACCTTGACGGATCTAGACAGGCGAGCATTGTGTTGACGGACGCTCCAGCCTGCCGCACAAAATAGAGGCTTGTGTCGTCAACAATCTTCGCTAGCAGCTTGTCATCAATGAAAACTTGAAAATATTTATGTGTACTTTTGAAATCATCACAGATCACAAACACGGGTTCTGCAGACTCCACAAAACACAGGTCTTTCTTTCGTTTCTTCAGTTTCTTTATCGCTGGGAAGTTCCGTTGCTAGGCCTTCGCTGGCGAGTACTCCTCGTCACCGTCACTCACTTCACTATCACTAGATCTCGCATCGGGCACTGTTCCGATTTCCGGAATCAAAACCACACAGAGACGATCGCGACTCCGTGTATGGTACAAAGGTGCCAATGGTATTTCCATTGAACAGCAGTAGAACACAAAACATAAAGGAAACAAAGCACCGCGTCAAATTTTCTCAGTAAACAGGTCAACTTAGGGATGTACTAAACCACATAGAAGAGGAAAGTTTCTCCCGACAATTACAGCTGATTCCTTGTGCGTAGGTATGTGAAATTCAGAGTGAACGCCCGCCCTTAAATTATCGCCCAATCTATTTACCTGGCTAAACATTTATCAGCTTAAAACTAACGAGACATTGCCACATCTAAGCTAAGAAAGGGAACACCATTGAAATCTCAGAGCTACAATGCGACTCACCTCTTAAACAATACGCGTGTCTACTATGTACATTTTTCCCGACTTACATGCGTTTCAGGAAAAAATATGTCTGCGCTATGGAATCCAGAACTTTTAAAAATGCAAAATTAACATATTTCAGAGCAAAGTACTGCTTACTTTTCAAACAGCAGGTCGACATGCAAATCGGAGCCAACGGACACAGCCGCATATGCCGACGGAGTACTTAAGAACCCCTGGCGGCGACAATTCGAGACCATGAAAACGAAACCAGAAGATGTATCTCCTGAAATACGTTAAACGCTTCGCCTGAGTATATTTTTGGGTCCCAAAAAGCTATTGCTATATTGAATGTATCCTGGAAGATACACTATGACATAAAAAAGTTAAAAAAAGGAAAAAAGAAAAATATTTGTGTCGCTATGAGTGGAAGGAATCGTCGGTGGCGTTTGTGTACACTGGGCCGCGAGAAAGTAGGAGCCACCGAATGTGTGCACAGTATTTGGGGCATAATTACGCCGTTATAGCCGGGACTCAAGAACATCATTTTGTGTTTTACAGCTTTAGAGTTTTGAATGTTGCGGTGATAATCACTTCATTGGGCCCGCCAGCACGTTAAAGCGCGAAGGATGGATTACAAACGTTCATGGAAGCAAGTCACGAGGAAGGTAAGGATATTTCTTTATTTTTTCTGTGTTTGCTGCATTGCAATTCGGGAATTTCGCATTATTAGATATGCTAAAACACTTGTAGCTTAATATTCAGTGAACGATACTAGCCTGAATGTATAGCTTTACAGAAAATAAATTTCCGGGCGGCTATCAGTTCGGAAGTCTTTGTTGTCCAGCATAGCCAGCCGGCTAGCATATTCTAGAGCTGACATTTGGACACCAGCTTGTGTTGTGTTCACCACCTGTGGAGTCACTCTATAATAATCGCCGCGTGATCGGTATGTGCTTCGCTCGTCTCCCAGGTAGTGACACCACACAACGAAATGGCAGCAAGTCGGTTTTCTGTACTTCCGAGCTGTCCGTCTTCGGAAGCCGGCACTCCGGACCCGACGACCCTGGTTGTCGCCTTTCGCTCAGAGCTCGCAGTCCGAGTCTGCGTCCAGGCCTGTGGATTGTCCTTTCCAGGCCAGCGTTGTGTAGGGAAGCTGTTCCGGGATATAACAGCCCGAGTCTCGCTGTGGAAACACTCCGGGATCGTTATGGCCTAGACCAGCATGGCCAGGGCTCGCCGTTTCCGCCGGTCCCCATCCAAACATCGCTGGTAGAACGCTCCAGAGATCGCCATGAGACAGACCAGCCAGAACGGCTCCATCGTTCCAGCCCGGCCCCAGCCTGGTGCAGCACGCTCATCCTGTTTCCTCGCGCTTGCCACCAGCTAGAAAGAAATGTGGGTAATTAGAAACAAACTCTGCATGCTAGAGCACAGTACGCACGTTGCAATGGCTGTAATTGGATATGCACGCCTGGCGTAAGAAGGTTACAGGCAACAAAGTATATGCATAAGAACAAAAGTTACGCTTCACATTAGATTTTTCTAGAGAAAAGCTTATGCTTCGCGTTTTCTGCATGCCGTCACATTTGTACCCAGACTCTGCATTAAATTTTGTTGCCGAAACAAACAAAACCTTCATGTTCTACGAAAATCTATTATTTGATAACTCGCAGGTTTGAAAGGTTTTATTTGCGACAGCGCGAGCGCCGAACAACTATGCTTACGTACAACTACGAGCGCCAGAACGCGCCAACAAGCGCCTCGCTTCTTGCAGTCCTGATCGCCTGATTCTCGATGTCACTGCAAAGGACAATCGGTTCTACTGTTTGTGCTGTATTTCCCTATGTGGTGGTCTAAGTGACTCGTAAAAAAAACTTATTTGATGCGTCGCACTGCTCTAATACACTTCTGTCGCCATGTCGCTTCCCAAGACCTTCGAAGGGAAGTGGTATAGTTTAAAGATTGAGTCACCTTCGTGACTGGCAGTCTTTCACACTGCAGTAGCGACGTTCATTTCTTGGGGTAACTCTAGGAGTAGGCGAGATGTCACAGGAACCCAGTGAGGTAATAGAGACGTGAAGCCAAGACTTACCTTTAAGAAAAACGTTTCCCAAAACGGCTCACGTCGATCCAAAATGCCACATCCACAAGTAGGTTTCTAAATGTGCCCGTCCCACAGTCCCCGCGACCCGGGCTGCCCTGGCCCACCCAGTGTTTTATTTTGCAGCCGCTAGATGGCACTACGTGTAGTGCCAAATTGCATTCGCCGGTTAGTAACTGGATAACTTTCAATGAGGATGGGGGTGGAGGGGATAGATTGTGATGTTTTAGCCTGCCCCCCCCCCCTCGCAAACACACACACTTCGTTCACCAAGGCGCCTCTGACTCTAGGTTCCAAAACGTAATTTGTTTTTTATCTGTATAAAAACAGAAATGTATTTACTGACAGGGTGAAAGTGGTTGTGGGCCCAAATCTAATTATATAATTTCAGCCTAAACGGCTGATAATGTAGTTGTAGGCAGCAGCAATCTGAATCTAGTGAAGCAAGTCAATTGTTCAGGAGAAGCCCTGCCCAGTGCTGTTATGCACATGCTTCAGGCCCCTCCCCTATTGAAAAATCCACCATCCCGGGTCTGGTGTGTTTCTGACGTTTACACCAGAGCGGCAATTCAGACACGGGTCTTAACGTGTTCTGGTGTCTTGGCGTGCTCAAGTGTCCTGGCGTGTTCTAGTGTCTTGGCGTGTCCTAGTGTCTTGGCGTGTTCTAGTGTCTTGGCGTGTTATGATGTTTTTACGTGACCCTGTCAAGTGTGTTCTGATGTGACCCGGCCGATCTAGTGTCTTCTGGTGTGACCTGGTCATGCATGCACGGTATAACTTAGATGCAGAAAGGACTGCTGATGACAACAGCTGGCAAATTGTGCAAAAAGAATACCGAATTTTCAAATGTTTAGGTGTTCATTCTGCCATGAAACAAAACTACAAAGAAAAAAGAATAAAAATAATATTTTTTCCCGACACGCACATTTCGCGCACATTCCCTTGCACACAGGGCTGTCTATGGCTCTTTTGGTCCACGCCATTTTCGCCAGCACATCTGGACGGCTAAGATAATGGCTTGGGCAAGTCTGTGTTGCGTGATAAAACCTACAGTGCATGAAAAAACACGCGCAGTTATTCATAAAAAAATAAAATAATAGAATCACAGCTACAACAGTAAATAAGGAAGTTCCTGCCGTGTCCAGCTAGATAATCAGTCAATTTATCACTCGGCCCCGCAGGGGGCACCTGTGAAAGCAGGTGATTGGAGAGTGGCGTCTCCACGGACCTCGAGCCATGCGGGTTCGCCCGCCCACGTCTGGCTGTGCGTGGCTTTCCCGTGTCCGGGCAAAAGGGTATCCTAGTGGTTGTGCCGATCCCGGGGTAGGTTTGGACCCTTCGGGGCCCCCCGGGTGAGGCAATACACCACTTCGGCTCACGCTTCCCGTAGGCGGGTGTCCTGGCTTGGCCCGACCAGGATGATTAAGACAGTCGCCACTTCTACAATTCCCTCCTTTCTTTCTGCCTTGTCTTCCCTTTCTTTTTACTCTTCTCATTTCTCTTCCTTCTTTTTCACCTCCTTTGGCGTCAAGGGCTAACCTTGGGTGGCAATAGATGCTCTTGTCTTGAACCACACTTGGTTATAGCGTCTTGGTAGTACTGGCAGAGCAACATACTCGGACAAGCCCTGACTGCTATGAGGTGTTGCCTGTCCCTTTGTTGGGCTCCGTGGTGGGCGGTACGCCAGGGATGCTGAATTTTCTCTGCCTTCTATGGCGTCCTCTACCAAAACCTCTTCACGACAAGCGCCCAAGCGGCCTTATCCTGAACTAACCAAAGTAAGAGGTGTTGAACATGTAGACTTCACAAGATTCTTTGCTAATAATTCTGAAGATGAACAGCGCCCCGTGGGAAAAAATGTCTGCTTTAATTGTGGCAAAAGTTCTTGAGAACTTGAATGGTTATACAAAGCAAAGAAGATGCACTCCAGTGATATCATCATCGAAGTGAACACTAAGGATCAAAGCATGGCACTCCAGAAACTGTTCCGCATCGTAGTTGTCCAAGTAACAGCTGCCCCACACCGCACACTGAATACCCTTTGAGGGCTGCTCTCCGAGGACGACCTCGTACACTCTAGTGAAGAGGAAATTATCGAAGGCCTCTGACCATCGAGTGTCATTGCTGTAAAGCGGATCATTTTTCAAAAGAGATGGTGTGGAAAGTCCCAGCAAGCATATTATTCTCACGTTCGAAAGACACACTCTCCCAGCATTCGTGAAGGCTGGATACCTCCACTGCCGTGTCCGACCGTACGTACAGAATCCGCTGCGGTGTTTTCCGTGTCAGCAGTTCGGTCATGGCGCTCGGAGCTGTCGAGGCAAGAACATCTGCGCAAAGTGTGGAAGCACTGATCACGTTGCTGACATCTGCAAGAGGAAGTGAAGTGTGCTAACTGCGATGGTGTATATCTCGCCTACTCGCGCGCGTACCCCATATGGAAACAGGAGAAAGAGATCCTTTCTTTGAGAGCCAAGGACAACCTGTCTTACCCCGAGGCCAAGAAGCGCTATGCCTTCTTGGCAAAGGAGGGCTTCCTCGAGGTGGTGCGTAGGGGGCTTGCACCACCTTCCGAGCCTCGACCCTTCAAGGTTCCGTCTGGGAACCGGAAGGCTGTCGCTCATCCCCCACCTACCAAGAAACCAGATGTGGCGGCGTGCCCTCCACCTCAGAGAGGTGGCACTGGTGCTTCCTCCCACCCAGAGGGACAGGCTGTCAAATGACATGCCTGCCCTGATTACTCGGTCTCCTCCTAGGAGGAAGGAGCGAGCCCCTCGCCCCAAGCCTCTTGAGAAGCCGTCCACATTTAAGGAGCAGCAGGCCCCCCTGCTGCCTCCACCATCTCACCTGAAGAGGAGCGGATGAATCTGAGTGAGTATCTTCCCATCCGTTTGGCTCCTCCTGATGACTCCAAACTAAAGAAGTCATCCCAGAAGAAACCGATACCACGGGTAACCCCGCCCGAGCCGCCTTGAGGGCGTCAAGCCAGGAACCGCTTTTAACATTTCCACCATAAATAGTTACAGTTTCATGCAATGGAAACTGCCGAGGACTGCTTCATAACATTGACGACTTTTTTCTTGATGAGCTGCGAGCTCTAGCAGTTGCTCTACAAGAGACTCATCTCAATAGCACTCATATCAACATGTTTCGTCGTCACCATATTTTTTGAAAGGACCGTACATCATCTCATTCTCGGGTGCAGTTGCTGTAGTGGTACGAGGCGATATAGTATGCACGGAAGTTCCTCTTCGCTCACTCCTGGGGGCTATTGCAGTGCGCATTCTTGCGGATTGTCTCATTACTCTTTTCTCCCTTTACCTTCCGCCAGATGTTCCGATTGACTTTTACGATTTGCAGAACCTGCTGAACGAGCTGCCGATGACTTTTGTTTTAATTTTAGGGGATTTTAAAGCACACAACCCCTTATGGGGCAGTGCTTGGTTGGACAATCGTGAAAAAGTTATTGAACGTTTTTTACTGACATCTTCACTATGCCTTTGAGACAGTAAAAAAACAACATATTATAGTGCAAGCCATAACACTTTTACATGTATAGACTTGACTATATCATCAGCTACATTATTCCCTTGTTTTTCGTGGAAGGTTTTAGATGATCTTCTTGGTAGTGATCACGTTCCCATCGTTTTGAAAAGTCATATTCTATTGCCCACTATTTGAAAAAGAATTCCCCGATGGAAACGTGATAAGGCTGATTGGGGACTGTTTGAACTGGAGGCCACACTTGACCCGTTAATGCTTGAGGGTATGACACCAGAGGAGGCTACTTTATATATTACCGAGCAAATTATAAATGCGGCACATCACTCTATCCCCAAGACATCCGCAAACCTCCCAAAGCGGTGCAAGCCGTGGTGAACCCAGGAGTGCAGCACAACTAGGCGAAACTAGAAAAAAGCATGGGACACCTTTCGAAGGTATCCGATTCCCAAAAACTTGATGGAGTTAAGAAAAAGAAAGGCGAAGGCTTGGTGGACAGGAAAGCAGGCAAAACGGACATCCTGGAAGAAGTATGTCTCTTCCTTGAGCAGCGCTGCCTTCGCGAGAGAGGTGTGGGATCGCTACCGTAAAATTAGGGGCGACTACCGTGGTTTCATTTTTCCTCCTCTCTTTGCCCCGTCTCCTGCATCGTTAAAGGACATAAGAAATGGCCTCGGCATGCACTTTCAGAGTGTGTCTTCCTCTAATAACTACAATGCTGCTTTTAAGCTTTTCAAGAAGAATGCAGAATGTCAGCGACTGACGTTGTCAGGTGCGAATTCTGAACCTTACAACAAACCTCTTACGGTTTGTGAGCTAAAACTGGCTCTTGACACCAAGAAACAATCCTCACCAGGTCCCGATACTATCCACTATGAAATGCTTCGTCGGCTCTCCTTGGAATCGTTTGGATAGCTGCTAAAATTCTTAACCGCCTCTGGAAAGATGCCTACTTTCCTGACGCAATGGAAATGTGCACATGTCCATACCCTTCCTAAAGCCGGGAAAGGGCCCCCTCCAATCCATCAAGTTACCGCCCAATTGCACTCACCAGCTGCCTGGGTAAGACAGATGAGAGACTCATTAACATGCGACTTGTATATTTTCTTGAAACTAACACAATAATTTGGATAGGAATCAGTGTGGTTTCCGACAGGGTCGGTCCACCTTAGATCACCTGGTACGCCTTTAAACCTTAAGTAGGGAAGCATTTGTAAACAGCAGCACTGCGTTTCTGTATTTTTTGATTTAGAGAAAGCGTACGACACTACTTGGAGGCATGGCATTCTTCAGAATCTCCTTGCCTATGGAGTGCGAGGTCGCATGCTCCGTTGCACTAAAACTTTCTTGACGGGACAAACTTTTCGGCTTCGGTTAGGCACCACTCTGTCCGATATTTTTGTACAAGAAAATGGGGTACGCAGGGAGGCGTCCTTAGTATCACACAGTTTGCCATCACGATCAATACGACTGCTAAAGTGATACCACGTCCCATTGCATTTTCGCTCTATGTCGATGACCTGCAGATCTCTTTTTTCTCTGGCAGTCCTTCTAGTTGTGAGCGCCAGCTGCAGCTAGCAGTAGATGAAATCAGCAAATGGTTAGATGAAAATGGATTCCGGTTTTCAGCTGAGAAAACAGTGTGCGTACCCTTCTCTCTCTGGCGTGGGATATCGCAAGATACCGCCTTAGAAATAAACCGAATTCCTATAGCCGTTATAGCTGAGCATAAGTTCTTGGGCATTATTTTTGACAAAATGTTAAATTTTACCTCCCATTTACAGCAACTGATACAGAAGTGCTTAAAATCCCTTAACATTCTCAAAGTTTTGTCCCACAAAACATGGGGTTCAGACAGAAAGGTTTTAGTTACGCTTGTATAACTCTCTGGTACAATCCCGTCTTGACTACGGTGCATAGTCTATAGCTCAGCGCGACCATCCTCGGTGAAATTGCGGGACGTGTGCACCACCTTGGCCTGCGGCTCGCCACGGGCGCCTTCCGTACGTCTCCTGTGCTTAGCTTGTATGTGGAATCTCACCAGATGTCCCTTGCCAAGCGAAGGCAGTATTTAAGCCTGAGTTATGCTTCCCGGATTATGTCTGACCTCGACCATCCAACCTTTGCTACTTTGCAGCGATCTCGGTACGCCTGTCTTTTCGAAAACAAGCCTAGGACGGTTAGACCTTTATGTTTTCGCGTGGGAAGTGATCAGGAATATCTTGAACTCGACCTTCATGGGAGAGAATTCCTTAAGAAGCCTCTACGTATTGCACCTTGGGCGCTGCTTCCAGATTTTTGTGACTGGACGTTTACATGGTTCAGCAAACATAACGTTTCTCCACTTAATATTCAGCAAGAATTTGTCAAGCTACAAAGTAAATACAGCAGCCATGTTCACTTTTATACTGTTGGATCCAAGAACTCCTCCTACGTAGGAACTGCCGGTTATTCTGTAGAATATACAAAGGCCCAACGACTTGAAAGCATAGCTACTATTTTCACCGCAGAGCTCTATGGCGTAATGATGGCTATTGAATACATCATGGCAAGCAAAACTATGAAAGCTCTTCTCTTTGTGCCCTCGCAGAGTGTTGTTTCAGCTCTCGCTCAAAAAAAGATGCCGAAAATCTGCTAGCTCAATTAGTGCGATTTAAAATCAATAGTGCCTTAGTTCGTGGCAATGATATAAAGTTTTGCTGGATCCCCACTCATGTTGAAATTTTGGGCAATGAAAAAGCAGACCAGTTTGCTACCTCCACAAACAATCTCACAGTGACCTCTACTGGCCTACCCTACCAAGATGTGAAGCCCCTCATTAAAAAAAAACACTCCTCCAAATGTGGCAGTTTGAATGGGACCAGTAAAGTGAAATTAAGCTCAATATGACAAAACAAGGTTTAGGATTGTGGGAGGGTGCTTCATCGAAGTTCTCCACTGCCGTCTTAGAATTGGACACAGTTTCGTGACACATGGGCATCTCCTTTGTGGAGGAGACGCTCCAGTCTGTTAGCACTGCGGCGAATCACTAACGGTTCTTCATATTCTATGGCTCTGTTCAGGTCTCGAGCAGAACCGACCTGCTTGCTTCCCGGAATTTTTCACATACAATATTCCTTTCCATCCTGCAGTCTTAGTGGGTGAGCATCCCATCATCCCCTTCAATCATGTCATTACATACTTGGAAAGAAGTGGTTTTTTACGTCGAATTTAACTTCCGTATCTCTCTTTCATCTTCTACTAGTACCAAAATCTTTGTCCCAGATCTGATTTCACAGTGAGCCTTTCAAGACTATTACTCTGAGCAGCATTATTACATATGTTTGGCGCAGTGTGGCCTTCGTAACTTTTGCGCCAGTAAACCACCAATACTACTACTATTTATCACTCGGCTGCTTTACCGCACGCAATCTGCTTTCCCCTACCTGTGGGCAACATAATACAGGTCAAACCCGATTATATCGAATTCGCAAAAAAACAGTCTACCACTTCGACATAGCGGGCAATTCTATATATAAGTTTTAATAAATTTCAAAACCGAACATCTACGCCACATTTAGAGAAGTACTTTACTCTCGAAGGGACATCTGTACGTCATGAGGGACGCTCACCGCAGCAATTTAGTGGCCAAATCGTCGTTCACCGGCTCACCATCTCTAGAGCACTGCGCGGATAACTCTTTGATTATACGCACCCGCAGACTTTGTATCTGCATCCTAACCGTATCCGCAAACTTTTTACATTATTGTATTTGTATCCGATCCGCATACTTTGTATCCGTATCCAAACCGCGTCCGCAAATCGTGGAACCATATCTGAATCACAATCCAGGCATTCATATATACATCTTAATATCAAGCGAGAATGAAAACAAAAAAATATTACAAAACGCACTTTTTAAGTTGTTTGCTAACCTATGTACAAAGAAATCCTTCGGGTCACCATTCAAAGGAGATGTCACTATATCAATATCAGTTTCATCTTATTTATATTAAAAGCGATCAGAATTCCCGAGACACGACGAGTCGAAGGAAAAATTATCTCAGTTAAGTGATTGTCCCAAGAGTCTGCGACATTTCGCCCAGAAGAGGTGCACAGAAAGGGTGTCGAAGCACTTCTTTTGTTTTTAGAATCATGACCACATTACTCTTTGCAGAGAGGGGGATGTTTCTTCTACTTTCTTGTGATTTGTACGTTTGAGGTTTACTTTGTTCGGAGAAAGTTTCCACTCTTTCCCTGCCAACGTGCTAGCCTTTCTCGGGACAATTGATGCCCTCGAATCTTTACTTTTTCCATAAATATTATATTTGACGAGAGGCAACGCACTAACTGAAACAATCTTCAGTGAGGATCAGATCTTTCTTAGAATCCCTATTTTTTGTTCGAAACGCGTTTTCCGGAAATACGTTTCGTGGATAAATTTTCATGGACATAAATTTCATGGACATGATTCGTCGACGCTGTACGTTTTGTGGGCACATGCCCCTGCGACGTTTGGTTGACAACGCATTTCTTCACTAAGCTGCTAAAAGCTAGCGCGTGATTCACTAAGGCGAGGTTAACCAAACCATACCCTGCTCCCCTCTGTAATCCAGGCGAGACGCAAAAAGCTCGTTACGAAAATAGCAAGCTTGTTTGCGACGAAACGTCTCAGGTTTTTCAATGAGACCAACACGAGAAGCCTTTCAAACAAACGTTGCATTTCGACGAAACAATCTGTAGGCGAAACGTCAGTCGACGAACTGAACGCCACCGAGCAAAAATTTAGATCCGGATCCGCGGATATCCGCATCCACAGCCCCTGACATCCGCATCCGATCCGCAATCCGCCAAAATGTGTCTAACTTTTATCCGTTTCCACCCGTCTACTTTGGATAACCCGCAGATATGGAGGGCTCTAACGATTTCCCTCAGCAGAATAGACTTTTCTTTTTCTTTTTTTTTTCGTGTTCTGGGTGGTCGACGTGGCCGCTTAAAAAAAAATTAGCTTTCTCTGCAAGCTGGCTTTCCCCCAAGGCGCAAGCACACTCGGGGGAAAGCCAGCTTGCAGAGCTAAACGGCGCTATTGGCCGTTTAATCTGGCGGGAGATGCTGCAATGTTTGTTCGATATGACCACATTTTTCGCTATACATTTTTTTGCAGCTACTAGTCCGTTCGCAACGTTAATACTTCACCGCGCATCCATCAAAATACATCCACAGAAGGAAACAACACTCAAGCAGTGCTGACTGTCAACTCTGCTACATATTAAACATAATCTCCGTTATCTTTTACTCTTACGCACTAAAAAGTACAAAATAAAAATAAACAAAAAAGAGCAGAGACGGAACAAGAAAAAGATAACAAAAAGGAAAAGGAGAGAAGATAAGGAAAAAAAAGGAGACAAGGAAATAAAATAAAAAATAAACAAAAAAAAGAAATGAAAGTGGATAAGATCAAGTCCGACCGCAGTAAAGGTCACTGAGGAGGTTTTGCTAAAATAATCTAACTCTTTTTTGGATAAGGTAATCGACGGGGTGCTATCACGTAATCCATCAAGCTGTTCTATGTTAGCTGCTTCGATAATTTCTCTAATTTGTTTGTTCTTGCTTTGTCCCAGTACCGTAAATTTTTTTTAAAAGTGGGGGCATCCACAATCTTTGCAAGGAATGTCCAGGTGACCTGAGTTAGCGTTAATGACGCTAACTCAAGGCATTCTTTGAAACCATTCCACGGTACTGGGACGAAGCAAGAACAAACTAACTAGTGAAATTATCAAAGCAGCCAACATAGACCTGCTGGATGGATTACGTGTTAGAACCCCGTCGATTACCTTATCAAAAAAAGAGTTAGATTGTTTCACAAAACCTCCTTAGTGACTTTTACTGTAGTCGGACATGATCTTATCCTCATTCATCTTTTTGGTGTTTTTTGGTTTTTTTTTTATTTTGTATTTTATTTCCTTGACTCCTTTTTCTTCCTTATCTTCTCTCCTTTTCCTTTCTGTTATCTTTTTCTTAATCCTTCTCTGCTTTTGCTTGGTTAATTTTTATTTTCTTCTTTTTAGTGTGCGAGTAAAAGATAAAGATGATGTTTAATATATACCAGAGTTAAGAGTCAGCGCTGCATAAGTTTGGTTCATTTGTGTGGATGAGATTTCATGGTTGTCTTATGAGCGCTGTGAAGTATTAACTTGGTTTACCAGCTCGCCCAAGCTGAAGCATTGAACCGTTCACAAATAGATTGAATTAACCGGGTTCAACATTTTCAGGTTCGACTGTAGATCGAAGCTCGTGGCCTCGCTCCCAGTGTGCAAAGCAGTTCCTGCGCGTCGCTCGGCATTTCTCCTTGTCTGCCCGCATTTACCTTGTCTCACATCATAGTGCCTCTGACTGTACATGTGTGCTGTGCAAGGTAAAATCAACAATAGGTTCATAAAGATATCTCAAATCGTAGTAAATAATAACTCACAGTATACACACATTATGTGCACAGCTAAGCACAGCTAAGCCACAACAGGTCCTGTGTCCTTTCAGGTTGATGAGAAACACCCACCTGTAATAGCGTCAATTTTTTCGTGTGTTAGGGGCTTCTTGCCCACTGCACCCTCCTAGAGGAGACGTCTGCAGGCTTGCCCTGACACACTCCTATCGAATAGCACCACAGGCTCCCATAGTGATCGGCTGACCATTCTGAGAAAGCGGCCAGGGGTGGCAGCCTTTTCCGCTGCGTGCGAAAATGCTGCTTCTCGCATTTTTATTTCACGTCCAAGCTCAATCTGCAGTGAGTAACAATGTCAAGCAAATGCATAAAAAGTGGAGAAGTACAGGCAACACAAATGGGCTCTCCACTTTCGTCTACAATCATGTTGCTGGTTCGTTTTACTCATATGCTGAACTGCACTTTTAAATAAATAAAAAATTGCATCTATTAAAGGGCAACTCCGCTTCATTTTTGGTATTTAGCAAAACTATGCAGCCCTCTTCAGTATCATATAGGAAGACCCCGTGTCAAATATTACTATCTAATTCCTTCTAAATATTTATTAAACTGGCCAGCAAACTTCGAAATGAGCCAAGTCAGCCGAAATCTGCCAACTCTAGCGTGCGACGTCAGGCGCAATCGTCAGCGCAGTCAATGCGGACGGAGTTGGAGCGGCCAACGTTGACCCACTACGTCAGAGGCATGACTACGTCATTCTTACGTTTTGTTTGTTTTTACTACTCGGAGCGAAATTCAACTGATGACGTCATGAGTTTCTCTTCCCGGTGTTGGCTGAACGGCGTCCACGTGATCACCGTAACGCGGATGCGCTAGTTTGCGCTGCCCTGTGCGCTTATCGGTTTGTCTCTCCGCTCTACCTCTCCTCTTTCGGCATTCTCCCCTTCCCCCTCTCCCCCGGGCCATCACCGTCCACGCCATGCGAAGCGACCTGCCCGCATCGCGTGTCCTGTCCCTCGCCCCACGAACATCACAAGACCACTCGTTCGGACGTGACGTGACCATGACTCTAACGACAGGAGACCAATGTAGCATGACGCAACCGAAGTTTCGGTTTCGGTATCAGCTGATGATTAAATTAAGATTACACAAATAATATTCCACATTTCGCGAATCCTAAGACGTAGAGCTGTTTAGTGGTGATTTGTGAAATGAAATGACATTTAAGACCTAAATTCTTCGGAATGGAGCGGTGTTGCCCTTTAAAGGGGCACTCCTTAGTATTCAAAAATGGCCTATTTATGTTCCTAAATCAACCTATGTCCTCTAAGCATGACAAAAATTCAAAACTTACAATCATTTGCAGCTTATTTCGCTATTAAAAATGCAATCAAAGACAGCGAATGTGGTTGAACTAAATCAAGACGAATAGGGTGGAACGGCAATAGACACCCATCAGTGCAATTGCAAGCGAGGGTATTCCTGTGCGGACGACAGGGACTGGTCGGCGGCTTGCCCGCTTGTGAAGCCATCGCTTGTGATTGTCTGATGAGCCCCATTCGTTGTTCGCCTACATTCGACCGGGTTCGGTGGCGCCATCTGTACGTCTGAGATTCACTATCTTTTGTCAGGTCTTATTAGTGAAATAAACTGCACATGTTTGTAACTTTACATTTCCGGGATGCTTAGAACACACAAATGTGTTACGGTCATAAATAGGCCATCTTAGAAAGCTGCCGAGTGCCCCTTTAAGAGAAGGAATTTCAGATTTAGAATATGCATTAAGAAGGAACGTCCATTATTGCTGTACACACCAAATACTAATAATAAGATAAGATAATCTTTCCATGTGCTTTTCACATACATGATATTGTAGCTACCCTTTAAAGAACCATTCGATTATTTTTTTTTAATTTAAAATCGTCAAGTGCGAAGGAAGTATACTGCAGTTCATTGTGAACTCCCACGTTTTTGTAAAAAATTGTGCAGTCTCGAGCAGCCGAGCGATGCGAAAAAAACAAAAACAAAAAAACCTTTGTCTCTACTTCATGACAAGACATGACAAAGAAAACACGAATAAGTGTGCCATCACCATAGTTCACTACCCTTCCCTTTCTGTTTTCAGAAGTAGGCATCATTATGTCTCACCTCTGTCTTCTTTGCTACTCTATACTAGCGAAGCCAGCTAGCTTTCTAAGCCCTGGATAGGTATTATTGGCACTGCTAAACTGTAATTTGTTGGACACGGCTGTCAATAGCACTGTTGTCAACTCTCATCCTCATGTACACTTTTTACAAAATATTTCACCTTCTTGTCCAATGGCATAGACATGAACTACCTGCCTTTGTTTCTATTATTTCTATTTTAGTAGGAAAATAGGCATCGAACGAGCATAATTTTTGGATATTTAGGATTCTTAGAGATTGTCAAATGTGTTATCACCAAGAACAGACGATCACAGAAAGGTCTTTAGTCCACCTTTAAGTCAGCACCTATGTTTGTCTCTTTGAGTGCCTGCCTGTTTGTGTCCTGTCTTCTGTGCCGTTAGTCTGTTTTTCAGAATAAGGGAATGGAGTGGAAACAATAGATAAAGTGTGCTGTAGGCCAAGATACGTACCTCACTATCCCGGACAGCAAAGAGGGGTGGCCAGGAGAAGGCCACAGGCTTACCAAGTGGGGGAGCCACAGCAGCACCTAGGAGAGCAAATTGAAGGTTAGAGAGACGAGTAACATCAAGATTGCGATTTGCTGTAGCTTTAATAAAGAAAACTTTAGCAACACCACATAATCCCAAATGACTTCACAACACCAATCTAGCTCCATGCTAAGAAGCTGTGTTAGTCAAATCATTAAACCCCATAACTTTGTTGAGTAAGTGAAAGAAGCATGCATATGCCCAAACAAAATGTGCGCCACAGCTACTAATAGGGTGAGATTTCAGTGATGCGTCATAAAACAAGTGAAAGCGATTGGATGGTTTTCACACCATCAGCCAATCACTTTCACTTGTTTTATGATTTCTGAGTACACAAAACTGTGGAGGTAGTGTCAGCTCTTCCTTGCGGTACATTTAGTGAGCTGACACAAGGTGTTGTGGACACTACCATTAAAGTGGTATGCTGCCTATGATGTTGCCATCAGCCAGGCTGCTTTATGCACTAAATAATTGAAGACTAGCTTTCGAAATCACGCCTTTAAGATAGTATTTATTCACGTGCGATACTGGCAACCTTACGAACTCTTGTCGTTGCAACTGCTCGCATGTCAAGTAAGCAAATACTGTCTCGTCTATGATGCATAAGGAAGTTACGAAATGAAGTCGTTCATTAAGTATTAAATAAAATTCGAGACCACCAGCACTTTCACCCTGTTAGTAAATTAATTTCAGCTTTTATAGAGATAAAAAGTTAGGTTTTGCAACGTAGAGTCAGAGGCATCTTGGGCAACAACACTGTGTGTGTGTGTGCGAGGGGGGGGGGGGGAGGGGAGCAGGCAAACACAGTAGAATTTCGATTATATGAATCTCTACACTCCATTCTACACCCTACCCTCATTGAAAGTTACCCAAATATTAACCCGCGATGCAGTTTGGCACTACACGTTGCGCCATCTAGCGGCTACCAAATAAAACACTGGGTGGGCCGGGACGGCCAGGATCGCGGGGATTGCGGGTGGGCGCATTTAAAAAAAACATGTGTAAATGTAGCATTTCGGATTGGCGTGAGTGTTTTTGGGAACAGTTTTTCTTGAATAAGTCCCGGCTTTACGTCTCTATGATCTCACGGGCTCCTGTGATATCTCGTCCACTCCTAGAGTTGCCCCGAAAAATAAACGTTGCTACTGCTGCGTGAAAGACTGCCACAGTCACGAAGGTGACTCAAGCGTCAAACTATACCGACTTCATTCGAGATCTAGGAAAGCTACACGGCGACAGAAGTGAATTACCGCAGTGTGACGAATCAAGTAAGTGAATTCTATAGTAATTGATGAAGTGAACAAAACTGGTAGAGCAGGCTTGGAAACAGGTCCGACGAACTCGTTTTGCAGACTACTCGAAAAAACCACAAATTTATTCATGTCGTTTTACGAGTCACTTTGACAGCCACACAGGGAAATACGGTAGAGACAGTTGGGCCGATGGTTACTTTGCTGTGCCGTCGAGAATCAGGCGATCAGGCCTTCAACAAGCGAGAGGCCCGTTGGCCCGTTCTGGCACTCGTAATTGCACGTGAGCATAGCCGTTCGGCACACACGCGGTCACAACCAAAACCTTTTAAACCAGCGAGTTCTCAAATAGTGGATTTTCGTAGCACATTTGTTTCTTTCGGCAACCAAATTTAATGCTGAGTCTGGTAACAAATGTGACGGCATGCAGAAAATTGAATGCATAAGTTTTCTTTAGAAACATATCATGCGAAGCATAACTATCCTTCTCAACGCACACTTTGTTGCCTGTCACTTTTTTATACCAGGCTTGCATATCACATTACAGTCACTGATACGTGCGTGCTGTTCTCTAGCATGCAGAGTTTGGTTCCAATTACCCACATTTTATTCTAGCCGGTTGCGAGCGCGAGGAAACAAGAGCGTGCTGCACCAGGCTGCGGCAGGGCAGGAACTATGGAGCCGTTCTTGTTTGTCTGGCCCATGGCGATCCCCTGAATGTTCCACCAGCGAGGTTCGCATCAGGAACGGCGGAAACGGCGAGTCCTGGCCATACTGGCCTAGGCCATGATGATCCCGTATACTGCTTCCGCAGTGAGATTCGGGCTGTGATAGCCCGGAACAGCTAGTCTACTGCAGCGCCGAACGTGGAAAGGACGATCCACAGGCCTGGACACGGACTGCCGAATGCGAGCTCTGAACGACGGGCGGCAACCAGGGCCGGCGGTTCCGGAGTGCCAGCTCTTGAGGACGGTAAACTGGGAAGCGTAGTAAGCCGATTGGTTGTCTTCGCGTTGTGTTTTGTCACTTGCTGGGAGACTAGCGAAACACATACCGATCGGGCGGTGATTACAATATAGCGATGCCACAAGTGGTAAAGACAACCTAAAAAGCTGTTCAAATGACAACTCAATATGCCTGTCGGCAGGCTATGCTAGAAACAAAGACTTTCGAACTGATAGCCGTCAGAAATTGTTCTTTTGTAAATCTGTACATTCAGGCTCGTTTCGCTCACTGAAGATCAAGCTACAAACGTCTCAGCAGATCTAATATTGGGAAATTGCGGATTTGCAATGCAGCAAACACAAAAAGAATAAAACAAATTCTTACCGTCCTCGTGACTTGCTTCCCCATTACCGTTTTTTCTCCATCCTTCGCGTTCTAAGCGCTCTAACGAGCTGGCGGACGAAAGTGTGTGCAGGAGTACGCAGACGCCGCCGACGATTCCCACCACCTCTACCGGAACAAAAGTTTTTCATTATTTTTTATTTTATTTTCACCCCTTTTAAGGCACGGTTCCAGGATACATTCAATATAATAATGCTTTTTTTTTTTTTGGAACCCAAAGCAATACTCAGGCGAAATGTTTAACATATTTTAGGAGATACATTATCTGGTTTCGTTTTCGAGGTCTCGAATTTTCGCCGCCAGGGGTTTTTCAGATGCTCCGTCGGCTCCGATGTGCATGGCGGCGCCCAGGACGCATATTTTCCGCGCCATGCTACGCACTTCGACCTGCTGTTACAAAGGTAAGCTGTACTTTGCTCTGAAATATGTTAATTTTGCGTTTCTAGAAGTTCTAGATTCTATAGCGCAGATGTATTTTACCCTGATACGCAAGAAAGTCAGAAAAAAAGTACATAGTAGAAAGGCGTATCGTGTTAACGCTGCTTTACATGCTGCGATTCGCGCACGAGATTGGCGCGATTTTGATTAAATGTGCGATTAAAACACAGTCGCGCTGTCGCAGCGGCTCTGCGACTGGTTCCTGTCGAGTTTCCTAGGTTGGGGTGCGCAGAACAGCTGTGAAACGAGCGACCATCCAGTCCAGGCTTCCAGGCAGAAAAACGTTTTTATCTCGTGCGTTCCTTTTGAGCTTCCGCACGTGTCTCGTGCCAGCAACGTCGCACGTGGGTCACTCAACAATCACCACAGTTCCCACCAAGTAGGTGTTTTGCCGCAGTAGCGGTGCGATCGCTTTCTTGTCAACCAGCCGTTCATTACGCAGTGTTCATCCGCGAAAATAACTGTAGACACATAAAAGCTTCTTGTTTGATGCCTAATTATTGGAAATTTAAAGTTACATATTGCATTCCTAAAACATTTTTGCTTATTAAGACGTTTTTGTGGTATTTTAGACAGAGTCATAACGCGTCGCGTCCGTGTCCGAAGCGCCGGTTGCTCCGACAGAGATCGCGCGATTGTTGGAGCATGTGAAACCAAACATTGCGATCGCACTCGCTGCGTCGGCTGTCGCACCTGATTTTTTTTCGCACCGTTGCTGCATATGAAACAGGCTTAAGAGAGGTGTCGAATAGTAGCTCTGTGATTTCCGTGGTGTTCTTTCCGTTCTTAGATTTGGCAGTGTTTCGGTAGTTTTAAGCCGATAATTGTTTATCCAGGTAAATAGGTTGGGCGATAGGTTTAGAGGCGGGCGTTCGCCCTGAAGTTTATAGACCTATGCACGAGGAATCAGCTGTAATTGTTGGAAGAAAGCCTCTTGTTTGGCGTGGTTTAGTACATCGCTATGTTGATCCGTTTACTGTTAGAATTTGACGTGGTGCTCTTTTCTTTTAGGTTTCGTATTCTACTGCTGGATGTTTTCAAAGAAGTTCGGCCGACCATGTCCGGTGACCATTTTTAAATTTTACGCAAAAATATATTTTGTAGACTCAATGCCGATCAGAAAAAAACCTGAATCATTGTTTTGCGAAAAAAATGTTCTTCTTTGCGCAAAAAATATAGAAGCCCACACTCAGTGCGAAGCGCTTCCCGCAAATTGCACGAAGTTGGCATTTGGGGGACCTCTCCCAAAAAATGTGTCATGGCTACAGGTTCAGAAATATTTACTCATGAACTATGTATAGAGAGGATTGACTAAAAACATTTATCATTGAATATCGATGTTGCTCATTTCTAGAAAAAAATCACAAACTTGGCACATTCCGCAAAAATACCTACATTTTATTAATTGTTTTCTCCGCATCTAATAATACCAAAACTTTCAAACTTTGCCACCGTGTTATCTTGTATCTTGTTAATATTGATGCTAAATATGGTTGTCTTCGGCAGCGAAATAAATTATGAGAAACGCTGAAATTGGGTCGTTTTAATAATTACGAGTTAATTTCGAAACTCAATTAAAAAAAAAGGCCATCTTCAATTTTTTTAAACTCTCCCAAATTAAGGCCAATGATAGGTACTAACAGAAACTGCAAAAACATGTTGCATTATATTTGTGTATTTGAAGTTATAAAGCTAGAAATATGACCAAATTGAGGCTGCCGCAGCACAGTGAACGGGGCTATCCATAGGTGACGAATTCATTAATTTTACAAAGTGTAAAAATGCTCAAGGATGGTAAAAAAAAAAAAAAATTGACGGCACAAAGGCGGACGATGGTTTTAAAGGGAGAATTCTTCGTGCGTTTTTTATACAAGAGTCGCAGAAAACTGCGCGCGGTCCGGAGCGATCGAGAGGCACTCTCATGTCGCATGCTTCGCAGGGCCTGTTTTAAATTTTCTGTTTGTCCGTCCCTTCTCGTTTTCTTCCTCAAGTTTAATTATCCCTACTAACCCGCTCGTTCTGTCCTTACGGCGTAGTAGGGTCTATGTGTACACCACGTATAGGAAGGCGGCTCCGCTTAACAGATGTTTATCTTAGCCTTTTGCCTGGCTGGTAACATGATATGGCGTGGCGAAAACCGGCGCGTCTTTACAGCATTGGAGCCGCCGCCGTGGTGGACCGCGAAGAGAAGATAAACACTGGAGAAAAGCGTAGCGGATATTTGAAAGTGAGATCAGTGATCCCATAGATAGCGTCCATCTTTCATTTGCCTTTCTCGTGGACCATCCGGCGGACGCTTCGTGAGCATCGTCCCGTGAGTATTGCACACGCATAGTGCTCCCACGTTTTGATGGCTGAATCGTACAGCTTAAAGCGAGTGTTCTGCGCTGACTATCTCAACAGGCACAAGTAAAAAATTGAATATCAAAGAAACTTTCGCAATGTGAAGGATTTAGACATCGCTTTGTTGAAGAAGCATATGCCAGAAGCAGCTCACTCCATCCGAGATGCCGACGTTTTGTGTCAGAACTGCTTCAACCGTTCAAGAAACTCGCCAAAGAATCTCCAGATACATCTGAGCCTGACGAATGTTTTCTTCCTGAGGAAGCAGCCGTCGAGGATCTCGACAGAGTCATTCAGTCAACAGAAATATCACCTTTGAAAGCACGGACTGAGTTGAAATCGCATGGTCGGAAGCCTTACGCAAAGCGGAAGAAGAGGGAGATCGAGAGCGTTCTCGTTAAGAAATTTTCTCTAGCCTTACTGCAGCATATGGAGTCATGGATGAGCCTGGAGCCTCGAAACAAAGCTGCAACATCTGTCCGGAGTTATTCAGCAACTTGAGATACGCGTTCGATTCTTCTGATTCGTACCAAGGACGATGCCGTCTCCTGACCTTGCTCCCGAGGAATCTCTCCAAGCAACAGATCCAGAAGATGATTCCTTCAGCAACTCGCCACCTGATCCAAAAAGCAAGGAAGAACCAAGAGACACTCGGAGTGTGGTCAATGCCTGACCCCTACACAAGAATGAGGCTGAGCCAAGAGGACGTTCAGGCGGCACTGAGTTTCTACACTAAAGATGAACTCAACTGCTCCCAACAAAGCCCGAATAACAAGGACGTTATTAGCATCATTTCAAAAGGACAAAAAGAATACGTGTCAAAACGTTTTATGACAAGGTCTATTCGTGAAACTTTCCGGTTGTTTAAGGCGGCTCACCCTGACACGGCCATTGGGCTCACCAAGTTCTACTCATTGAGGCCAAAGTTGTGTGCGGTATACATCTTGGCACGAAGTTTGCGTGTGTACGTACTGCGCAAACATCAAACTAAGTGCTTGTGCCTTAGAAAACAGCCACTGGAATAATAAAAAGTGCTGAAGATATTCGTGAGCTGACGATATGCGACCCTCCATCTACAAAGTGTTCTCTCGGCCAGTGCAGCTGATGCCCAACAGTTGAAACTCTGACTGCGCCTGGTCTGGGAGTTCCAGATGATGATGAAGTGTTGTGCGCAGCCTGGGAGAAAGGAGAGCTGATAAGAAAAGAAGTGAGTCCCGTTACGTTTGTGGAACACCTTCGAGAGTGCATGAGAAAATGGGTGCAGCATGAATACACTCGACGCGAGCAGGGCAAAACGATAAGTGAAGGCAAAACAATACCTAGAGAAAGGTAATGTCCTTCTTCATTTTGATTTCGCAGAAAACTGGACAGTTGTACTGCCTGAAGATGCTCAGTCATATCACTGGCAAAAGACGCGAATTCGGATCTTCACATGCGTGGTGACAGCTAGAAAAGGCACGCGTAGCTGCGCCCTCATCAGTAATGACACCAGCCACGATTCCGCTCATGCATACTACGCCGTTGCGAAAATGCACGAGTGGCTTGAGGACGTTGCTCCGCTGTACGCGCATGTGACCTACGTCAGTGACGGTGCGGCAAGTCATTTTAAGAACCGGTATCAACTTGATGAGCTCACGAAAACCAAGTACCTGTCGGTCAAATGGCTATTTTCAGCCACTGGGCATGGGAAGAACGCCTGCGATAGGATTGGAGGGCTTGTCAAACACCATGCAACTCTTTTCAATCCCCGAGGGCCAGCCACATCAGCTATTAAGTATGCGTCAGATATGGTGGACATTCGCAAGACAAAATTACCGAATGTTGCACTAATTCACCTGCCAAGGCCTGACGTGCAGGTCTTCAGGAAAATGAAATTGAGAGACTGGGATTCCGTCCGGCCCGTGCCTGGAATTCAATCCTGGCACTTCTGTCAGTGCACACGCATCAACCCACAGCGGCACGAATTGCTGGTATCAAGAACGGGAGCGTAAACAAAGAAGCCACTTCGAAAATAAGATTCGCTTCCACCGGCGTCTGTGAACAGTGTCGTGCAAAGCGGCTACAACAAACATCATAAAAATCTGGTGACAAAGAATATGAAAAAAGCATTCACACACCGGGTACCCTTCAGTATTCAAATTATTCTTTACGGCCTGCGGGTAGCTTTTAAAAAAGAGAAGAAGAGAATAAAACTTTATTCTCCCAGCACTGTCAGGGGGTGGCAGGTGCAGCCGTCTCATCCACCGCAAACGCAGTCTAACTCCGTGGTGTGAAACGGTTGAAGGCGACTGCGCACAGAGGGAAGAAACCTGACCCTCGGTCGGCGCGCCCCGCTGTTTACACCAACCGCGCCGGAGAGCCAGGTGGAGCGCGCTAGGATGCCTCGACGTCTGAGATAAATAAGCGGAGCCGCTTCGGTCGTTTCTTTTATGTGGCGTACACAGAAACCTTACATGCCGGTTTTTGGAAACAGGCCCTGCGAAGTATGCGACATGAGAGAGCCTCTAGATCGCCCCAGACATCACGGATTTTCTGCGGCTCTTATACATAAAAGAACCAATAATTATCACTTTAAAACCACCCTCCGCCTCTGTGCCGTCAATTTGTTTCATTTTGACCACCTTCGAGCATTATTACACTTCGTAAAATTAATGAATTCGTCACCAATGGGTATCTACACGCCCCAATCACGGTGCTGCGGTAGCCTCGATTTGGTCATATTTCTCGCTTTATAACTTCAAATACACAAAACTAATGCAACATGTTTTGCAGATTCTGTTAGTACCTACTATTGGCCTTAATGTGGGAGAGTTTAAACAAAATTGAAGATGGCCTTTTGTTTTAATTGAGTTTCAAAATAAACTTTAATTATTAAAATGACCCCATTTGAGCATTTCTCATAAATTTATTTCGCTGCCCAGGACAACCATATTATGCACCAATATTAACAAAATACAGGATAGCACGGTGGCAAAGTTTGAAAGTTTTGGTGTTTATAGATGCGGAAACAAAAATTAATAAAATGTAAGTATTTTTGCAGAATGTGCCATGTTTGCGATTTTTTTCTAAAAATTACGAACGTCGATACTTAATGATAAATATTTTGAGTCAATCCTCCCTATACATAGTTTGTTAATAAATATTTCTGAACCTGTAGCCATGACACATATTTTGGGAGATGTGCCCAAAATGCCAACTTTGCACAATTCACGGAAAGCGCTTCGCTCTAAGCGTGTGCTTCTAATTTTTTCCGCAAAGACAAAAATGTTTTTCGCAAAACAAATTGCGGTTTTGTTCTGATGGGCTTTGAGTCTAAAAGATATATTTTTTTCGTAAAATTTAAAAATGGTCACCGGACATGGTCGGGCCGAACTTATCTGAAAACACCCTGCTGTCCGATGGAAATTCCATCGGGATCTTTCTACCAGACACGGAGTCGCGATCGTCCCTGCGTGGTTTTGATTCCGGAATGTGCAATAGTGTCCAATGTGGGATCTAGTGGTAGTGGAATGAGTGACGGTGCCGAGAACTTGCCAACGAAGGGCCTAACAACAGAACTTTCAAGTGATAACCGAACTGAAGGTGGAACGCCCGCCTGTCCAGTTCCGTCAATGTCAAGAAAGTAACAAAAGTCACCGCCTCAAGTTTTTGACTTGCGAGAAGACGACCGGTGTTTCGTGGGGCCTGTGGAACTCCTGTTTACAGCCTCTGACGATTCCAAAAGCCCACTAAAATGTTTTCAAGTTTTCATTGATGAGAAGCTGCTTACGATTGTTGACGAGGCCAAACCTCTATTCTGTGCATCAGGCTGGAGTGTATGGGAAAACGTTTGTTACACTGTGTCAGCATGCTTACTCAAAGTACATATTATTCGAACTGAATCGCTGCATCGCCCCTTCAATTAAGCACGTTATAAAAACAAATGAGGTGTTTGAGCTCTAGACATCTCAATATATTTTACAAGAAAACATGCTTTCATACTACACCAGATATATATTTCTAATGTGTGCTCACCAGAGGCACCCTGGTGTTCAATTCAGGTCAGTTAAGTGGGCCGGGGTGGGCAGATTTCCCTGGTCTGGTGTGGCATAGTGTGCACATCAAGCCATTCTAGTGTGCTGTGGTGTGCACATCAGACCAGCCTAGAGTGTTTTGGTGTGCAAATCAGTTCACACTAGGATGGTCTTATGGGCACATCAAACCACCCTATTACGTTCTGGTGGGCACACCATAAGACGTCAGGCTGGTTTGATGTGCACGCCAAAACACACCATGCAGGTCTGATGTTTACACCAGAAAACACTAAGACAGACCAAACCGGTCTAGTGGATTTTTTAACAGGGTCCACTCTTGAGAAAATAGTATTTCACCTCCTCTGCACACAGGAGCAGAGGGATCAAAAGTCGCTGTTTTCGGGGCAGGACAACACTGTCATACCATAATAGCCAGACGTTTAACTCGACAAGTGGTTGATGACAGAACAGGGCCTCTTCATTTCATGACTTTGTTATGCAGCATAGTACGAGACAGTTATTGGTTTCTTAATATGTTAGTAGTTGCAATAACGAAAGTCGGTAAGGTTTGCAGTATCGCAGAATATGCACTATCTTAAAGGTGTGCTTTGCAAAAGGTAGTCTTCAGGTTTTTAGTGCATAAAGCACCCTGGCTGTGGCAACATCATATGCAGCATACCACATTATAGCTATGCCGCTTATGACAAAGCACTCTTGTGTCACATCACTAAGAAGTACCGTAAACAGGAGCTGACACTGCCTCCAAAATTTTGCGTCGTCACAAATCATTGAACTATTGAAAGCTTTTTGCTGATGGTGTGAAGATACTAGAACAAGTGAACGCGATATGCTTGCGCGGTGAAAATTCGAAAGATTTTGAGATCATGGATTACTGAAATTTGACCTATTGACAACTGTAGCGTGCGTTTTGTTTGAGCATATGCATGCTTCCTGAAATCTCTACAACAAACAAATGGGGTTGAATGATTTGACTAACATAGTTTATTAGCGCAGGTTTAGATTGACGGTTTGAAAAAAAAAAATAGTGTGCTTTATTTCTACTGCATTGCACGTCTTTTGGGATTATCTGGTGTGGCTAAGTTTTTTCTAATTAAAGCTACAGTATGTCGCAAACATATAAGCAAATCAAGATCTTGATGTTACTCGTCCCTCTAACCTTCAATTTGTTATGCTAGGTGCTGCTGTGGCTGCTTCATCTTGATGTTAATCGACTCTCTAACCTTCAATTTGTTATCCTAGGTGCTGCTGTGGCTGCTTCACCTGGTGAGGCTGTGGCCTCCTCTTGGCCAGTTCTTCGCTGTCGGGGATGTTGAGGTACGCACCTGGGCCTACAAGGCATTTTGTCTATTGTTTTCACTCGATTTGCCTACTGTGGAGAATAGGCTAACCGCACGAACGACAAGGACACAAACAGGCAGGCACACAAAGAGGAAAACACAGGTACCGACTTGAAGTTGCACTAAAGACGTTTCTGAGATGGTCTGTTCTTTGAATTAACTAATTCAACTGGCTTTAACTATCCTAAATATCCAAGTAATATTTTCGTGTAACGCTTATTTTCCTACTAAAAGTATGATTTACGACCAGTATATTGTCACGAATGACAAGTGATGAAGCGGCGAGTAACTGAGCAAGTTGAACGTTTAATGGGGCGAAGTTGTGCCCAAAAAGAAAGATAACAGCAGAGCGTCGGGGGCGTCGAAGGCGGTGAAGCAGCGGGATCGAACGCTGAGGCAAAACTGACTTGGCTCGCCACGCGAAGCCCCCTATGTACACGCGTGGGCTTCTGGAATAATCAGCGTAGAAGGTTCGGCGTGTAGAACTTTCTTAACTCGAACAAGCAACACGGTTCTCGAATTTACCAGAACACATTAGATGTCAACAAAAAGGCGTCCCCGCGGCCAGGAATCGAACCCTAGCTTTTCGCGTGGGAGGCAGGCGCTATAACCGTTAGGCCACGCGCGCGCTGCCGACTTCGCAAGCTTCGCGCGCGGCATTACTCTCCCACCCTTTAAAAAGTCCATCGCCCCGATGCAGCAAAAAACAAACCAAACTATAAAATAACGGTAAGCTAAAGATTCATTTGGAACAGATAAGGTCCTCAGTCCTATCGAGCGTAGTACGGCTTCATGCGAACGACGTGGACGACTTCTGTGGTCGTGGAGGGTGGCGTGATGAAGTCCGTGTTCCGTCGGGCATCACATCGTAGTCCAGATCCCCGAGTCGACGATGCACTCTGTAGGGTCCGAAGTAGCGCTCCAAGAGTTTTTCGCTGAGACCACAGTGGCGGATCAGTGTCCACACCGACACCCTGTCAACGGGCTGCAAGTGGACGTCCCGACGTCGAAGGTTGTTGCGGCTAGTGTCGACTCGTTGTTGGGCTTGAATACGGTGTCTGGCGAGCTGGTGGACTTCTTCTGCCTGTTAGGCAACCACCTGGGCGTCGTCGCTTCCGTCGACAGCCGGTTCGTGGGGTAACATCGCATCCAGCATTGTCGATACTTTGCGACCATAAACCAGCTGGAAGGGCGTCACTCCGGTGGTCTCTTGCACGGCCGTGTTGTAGGCAAAAGTGACGTACGGCAACACCTCGTTCCATGTCTTGTGCTCCACGTCGACGTACATGGAGATCATGTCGGCGATGGTCATGTTGAGTCTCTCCGTCAGCCCGTTGGTTTGCGGGTGGCATGCCGTGGTGCGACGATGGCTGGTGTGACTCAGACGAAGGACTTCTTGCGTCAGCTGGGCCATGAACGAGGATCCACGGTCTGAGATCAGGACTTCGGGAGCGCCGTGCCCGAGGACGATGGATTCAATGAAAAACTTGGCAACTTCCACGGCAGTCCCGGAAGGTCGGGTTTTCGTTTCGGCGTACCATGTGAGATAATCTGTGGCGACGATGGTCCAGTGATTTCCCGACGTCAACGGCGGAAAGGGGTCAAATAGATCCATTCCAATCTGCTGGAAGGGTGCTGTTGGCGGAGGAATTGGCTGGAGGAGTCCGGCCGGCCTCGTCGGAGGTTTCTTGCGTTGCTGGCACTCGTGACATGATCGTGTGTATAGGTGGACGGTATTGGGGAGCTTGGTCCAGTTATATTTTTCACGAATACGGGTCAGTGTGCGGTTGTAACAAAGGTGTCCAGACGTCGGGTCGTCGTGGCAGGCTTGAAAGATCTCCTCCCGAAGGTCGGTCAGAATTACCAACAGCCATGGCGAGTTGTTGTTCCCGAAGTTCTCTTTGTAAAGTACACCTCGTCGAATGACAAAGGTCAGCAGGGTGCGTGAAAAAACACGTGGTATGGCAGTTCCGCGCCCTTCCAGGTGCTCTATTAGTGCGCGCAGCTCACGATCGCCTCGTTGACGTCGGGCCATGTCGTCGGTGTTCACTGCGCCCAGGAAACACTCGTCGTCGTCTTAGTCTTTGCTGCCGGAAGGTGTTTCGACGGGAGCTCTGGACAGGCAGTCGGCGTCGCTGTGCTTGCGGCCTGACTTGTAGACCACGGTCATGTTGAACTCTTGTAGTCGGAGACTCCATCGAGCGAGGCGTCCTGACGGGTCCTTGAGGTTCGCAAGCCAGCAGAGCGAGTGATGGTCCGTGACTACGCGGAATGGGCTCCCGTACAAGTACGGACGAAACTTCGTGATTGCCCAGACGATCGCAAGGCATTCTTTCTCAGTCGTGGAGTAATTTCTCTCGACTTGGAACAGTGTCCAACTTGCGTAAGCGATGCCTCGCTCGGTTCCTTCTTGTACTTGAACCAGTAGCGCGCCAAGTCCTGCCTTACTTGCGTCCGTGTGAATCTCGGTTTCCGCATCCTGGTCGAAATGTCCAAGAACAGGAGGAGTCTGCAGTCGTCGCTTCAGCTCGTCGAATGCCTGCTGCTGCTCCTCGGCCCATTCAAACTTCTCGGCGTCCTTCGTAAGGTTTGTGAGCGGTGCGGAAATCCTTGCGAAATCCCGAACGATGCGTCGATAGTAGGCACATTGTCCGAGGAATCTTCGCACGGCCTTCTTGTCTTTCGGCGCTGGGAATGCCAGGACGGCGCGAGTCTTCTCGGGGTCTGGGGTGACGCCTTCGTTACTAACCACGTGGCCGAGGAACTTCAGTTCGTCATAGCCGAACCGGCACTATGACGCCTTGAGGGTGAGCCCAGCGGTCTGTATGGCTTGGAGCACCGTGCGCAGTCGTCGCAAGTGCTCGTCGAAGTCAGTTGAAAACACTACCACGTCGTCGAGGTAGACGAGACAGCTCTGCCACTTCAGCCCTGCCAGTACAGTGTCCAAGACACGCTGGGACGTTGCTGGCGCCGTGCATAGTCCGAAGGGCATCACTTTGAACTCGTACAGCCCATCCGGCGTGACAAAGGCTGTCTTTTCTCGGTCCCGTTCGTCGACTTCGATCTGCCAGTAGCCGCTCTTTAGGTCCATCGATGAGAAATATCGAGAGTGGCGCAGCCGGTCTAAAGTGTCGTCGATGCGGGGAAGTGGGTAGACGTCTTTCTTCGTCACCGCGTTCAGCTGCCGGTAGTCCACGCAGAACCTAAGGGTTCCATCCTTCTTCTTAACCAGTACGACTGGAGAGGCCCACGGACTATTTGAAGGTTGGATTATGTCGTCTCTTAGCATCTCTTGAACTTGCTCCTGGATTACCTCCCTTTCTTTAACGGAGACTCTCTACGGCGATCGATGCACAGGGCGCGCGTCGTCCTCGGTAACGATGCGGTGCTTCGCAACGGCGGATTGTCGCACCTTCGACGACGTCGCAAAGCAGTCGCGGTATTCGGCGAGGAGGTTATTCAGCTGCCGTCGTTTCGGGCCCGGAAGCTTAGGGTCAATGTCGAGCTGCGCTGGCGACGTACAACCTTGCTGAGGTGGCGAAGTTTCGTCAGTAATCGCGGCGATTTCGGCGGCGTTTCAAACTTCCTTGACGTGGCCCACGGCTGCACCTTTTGTGAGGTGTTGCGTTTCATTTCGGGAGTTTGTAACGAGGACCACAGTACGCCCATCCTGAAGTTCGGCCACTCCTCTTGCGACGCCCATTCCTCTCCCCAGAAGCAATTGAAGGTTGCCTTCCAGGACAACTTCGCCGCAGGTAGCTGTATCGGCCACGACAGGTACGACAACACTTGATCGCGGCGGCAGGTTCACGTGGGCGGCGGCGATTCGGACGGCGGCTGACGCTTTTTGGGGTTTCTCTGAAGGCGGAACATGCTTCCGCAGCGTCAATCTGTTCTCACCTAGGTCGATGACGGCCCCGTATTCGCACAGAAAGTCCATGCCGAGAATGACATCTCTGGAATAGTCTTGGAGAACGACGAATTTCACAGTGCACGTTTCGCCATGAATTTCGACGCGAGCAGTGCAACTTCCGACAGGCGTGATAAGGTGTCCTCCGGCAGTTCGAATTTGTGGTCCATTCCACGGCGTCATGACTTTTCGAAGGCGGCTGGAGAGCCTCCCACTCAGAACGGAGTAGTCTGCTCCGGTGTCGACGAGTGCCGTCGCGTCAGCGGCCGTCGATGATAACGTTGAGGTTCTTGGACACCGAAGCAGGAGCGTCGTTGCGATGCGCAGCGTCAGGAGAGTGGGGGCGCTCCGTCGTTCTTGGAGGCTCTTTACTTCGGTCGTCTTCGGCAACGCCACATCCAGGCGTTGCCGCGCCTATTTTTTCCTGGTGACGCAGGGAGAGAGAGGCTTTCACGTCGGGGTCGGTGTATCGGCGAAGCTGGACGTCGTGGCGACGGCGACCGGAACTCTCGGTGGCACGCAGGCTCTTGGGACTGGGGTCGTCGCAGGTACTCGTCGATCTCGCTAGGACGTTCACCATAACGGGGGCGCGGGTCGTTCGGGTGGAACCCGCGCAGCCCGAGTCGTCGGTATGGGCATCGGCGGTACACATGGTCAGCTTCCCGCAGTGGTAACACAGCGGGCGTCGGTTGGCTGTCGTCCAGACGTCTGTCTTCCTCGATGCAGGTTGCTCTGGGCGAATGTGCGCCTGATCTTCCTGTCGTCGGGGGTACTGCAGCGTCTGGGTGTCTTTTCGGGGTGGCGCCGTGGCTTCGCGGGGAGCTTGCGGCGGGCGTCGGGCAATGGCGGCGCAGCTCAACGTAGGTTCCTCAGGTGCCTCCGTGGTGACGGGAACCTCAGGTTGGAGCGCCCGATGCACTTCTTCTCGGACAGCCTCGGCGATGGAAAGGGTTGGCGGACGACTGGCGGTTGGCAGCAACCTTCGTAGTTCCTCCCGGACGACCTCCCGGATAATTTCCGGGATGTCCGGCGTACCCGGAGTGTTGTCGCCGTTAAGCAGCGCTGAGTGCAGCGACGCCTGGATATCGCTGGTAGTGGGAAGCGCGCCCCTGAAGCGCGCGCTCGATGTTGGTTGCTTCAGTGATAAAACCTTCGACTGTAGTAGGTGGGCTCCGCACAAGGCCACCGAACATGTTTTCCTTCACGCCACGCATCAAGACCCGCAGCTTTTTCTCTTTGGTAGTGGTTGGGTCGGCGCGATTCATCAGGTGGAGAACGTATTCAACGAAACTTGTGACGCTCTCGGTCGGACCTTGGGTTCTCGCTCGCAGGAGTTCTTCGGCACGCTGTCGTCGGTGCTGGTTGGCAAAGGTGCGTCGCAGCTCGGCCTAGGAATTCTTCCCACGACAAAATTGACGCTTCGTGGTTCTCGAACCAGGTGCGTGCCGTGCCTTCCAGAGCGAAGTAGACGTTCTGAAGGCACTGCTTCGGTGTCCACTGGTTATGTCGGGCCACTCGTTCGTAATGCTGTAGCCAATCTTCAACGTCCTCGTAGATCTCCCCGTGGAAAGGCGTCGGTGCCCGGGGTGCAACGGGCAGGAATACGACGGCAGAAGCGGCCGGGGCCTCCGACTGGTAGGCCATTGTCGTCCTCCTTGTTTGCCTGGTCTTTGGTGATAAGGGTCCTAATTCCGGGGGTAGGCCAAGGTTCCGGCGGCTTGATCGGATCCCGGTCTGGTCTTCGTTCGGTTCTTGGGGCTTGGCGTCGGACTTGCACTGCGGGTCCTCGGAGAGGTACGCGGCAGGGGCATGCGATAAACCGCACCTCCACCAAACTGTAACGAATGACAAGTGATGAAGCGGCGAGTGACTGAGTAAACTGAACGTTTAATGGGGCGAACTTGTGCCCAAAAATAAAAGGAAAAAGAAAGATAACAGCAGAGCGTCGCCGACGTCGAAGGCGGCGAAGAAGCGGTTTCGAACGCTGAGGCGAAGCTGACTTGGCTCGCCACGCGAAGTCCCTTATGTACACGCGTGGGCTTCTGGAATAATCGGTGTAGAAGGTTCGGCGTGTAGAACTTTCTTAACTCGAACAAGCAACACGGTTCTCGAATTTACCAGAGCATTACATTAGATGTCAACAAAAAGGCGTCCCCGCGGCAAGGAATCGAATCCTGGCTTTTCGCGTGGGAGGCAGGCGCAATAACCGTTAGGCCACGCGCGCGCTGCCTACTTGGCAAGCTGCGCGCGCGGCAATATTACCTCATCGAGACCACATAATCTTTGTCCCGTGCTCCCGTAGTACGCATGACTAAGAAGGCGGCTCGGTTGCACGAGGGCTTTGAAAACAAAATGTAAAGTGCACATTGAAAAACAATTACTGCTCCGCTTTTTATATATGCACCAAATGTAGTAAATGCTAGTGTGTATTTATAAAATGGCCGATCGAAAATTGAATTCGAGTGCCATGAATACGTACTTAGACAAGTTTTTCATAGTTAAACCCTTCTCCGTATGTGTTCCGAACTTATATACTATGCATTTTACATAAGTGCTGAACACCTAGATAATTGTCTTGAAGTAAATGAAACCCGTGAAGTATCAACAGTCGGCTCTCCATAGCAAGCCGCAGCGGCTCTTCATAACAAATACACAAACGCACCATAGCTCTAACATAGTCCACCTGTGATACCATATTTATTTAATTCTTCTTTTTGGCCGCGAGCAAGAAACGAGTATTGTGATACAGCTATGCTGCACACATTGAACGCGTCATGTTATTCATAGCAGTCAAATTTACTTTTCAACCAGTAAATTTATTTATTTTTTATTATTTATTTATTTATTCATTGTACCCTCAGCACCCGAAGGCATTACAGAGGGGGAGGGCGTATAAAAGGAAAGAAAAATGTAAGAAAACAACAATACATTAAACACATTCTTATAAGTGAAACAAACAGGTCAGAAGTCCGTGGAAAATTTTTTAGTTATGGTACTTCGAAAAAGTTTAGAGTCAGTTATGGCAACTATCGAACCGGGAAAGTGGTTTTCTTCTTCAGCTGTGCGTGGAAGAAAGGATGAATGCAATATATTGGTTAATAAATTTGGGACTCCAACTTTGTGCTGGTGATCAACACTAGATGATATGTAATAAGGGGAGTTATGAAATGGTCGCGTAATGTTGGATTACGAAAACAAAAAGCTTTATAGACGAGGCATAAGCATAGAATTTTGCGGTGAAGTGAAAGAGATAGTAAAGATAAACTGTTTTTCATTGAGAATACACTGGCGGTGCGGTGATAGTTCGACAGATTGAAACGAGCTGATCTAGTTTTAATTGATTCCAATGCAGTAACGAGGATAATGTGACCGGGATTTCAGATGGAGGCTTCATACTCTAGTTTCGGTTTTATTAATGTTTTATAGAAGACCAATTTAAGCGAAACAGGAGCAATGGAAAAAGTACGTTTTAGGAAACCCAGCATGTTGTTAGCACGATGAGTAATATTCTCAATATGAGGTTTCCATTAAAGGTTAAGAGTTAAGTGGACACCAAGATATTTGTATGATGTCACTTGCTCTAAGGATTTGCCATCAAGGTAGTATAAAGAACTGTCATTAGGTATGCGGGATACTCTCATATGTTTACATTTACTATTGTTAATTTCATTCGCCACGACTCACTCCACAGAGACACGGAGTTATTATCAGACTGAAGAGTGGAAATGTCAGGGTTACTTTGAATTTCACGGTATATCACAAAATCGTCAGGAAAGAGACAGACAGATGAAGGCATATTAACTGGAAGGTCGTTACTATAAAGTAAGGATAGTAAGTGGCCTAAGACAGACCCCTGGGGAACACCAGAGTTTACTGACGCAAGTGGAGAGTTTTCAATATTGACTGTTGCAAATCGCGAACGGTTAGTAATCAAAGATTGAATCCATGCAAGAACGTTGAGGCCAATGTTAAGTTTTGCAAGTTTCAGTTGTAATTGTTTATGACACACTTTATCGAACGCCTAAGAAAAATCCAAGACGATGCAGTCCACCTGGAGGCATTGGTCAACGATAGAGTGAATGTCATGGAGTGAACGATAGAAGCTGCGTTCCACATGACAATGACTTAAAATCCATGCTTAACTAAGGGTGAAAAAATGTTAATTTCTAAAAAAATTACAAGGTGAGAAATTATGTGTTCATGAAGTATGCACGATATGCCTGTTAAGGAAATGGGACGATAGTTGTGGGGAGAATATTTATCACCAGCTTTTGGAATAGGGACCACGTTCCCCACCTTCCAGTCCGAGGGTATGACGCCGCCTTCGAGTGACTGTTCAAATAATTTGGAAAGAATAAGGGAGGAATATAACTTGGTGCTCTTCAGGAACTTAGTATTTATGCCATCTACTCCTGCAGAAGAAAACAAGTTCAGCCCATCTAAAATATTGGCTATACCGATAGGTTCAACAAAAATAGTATTCATTGGTAAATAACCGGCACTCTCTGTGAATGGATAGCTGATATTGCTAGCATCGAAAAACGATTCAGAAAACATAATATATAGTATGTTAGTGCAGTCATCCCCGAAACACTGTCCCCACTTGAAGTTTTGAGTGAAATTGAAAGACTGCCTGTTTTGTTGACAGTACTAAAAAAAACTGATTTCGTATCTTCAGTCGCTTTTTCGTATATTTCTGTGGAACGCTCATACACAGCTCAGCGGCGCTCACACGTCGACAAATTCGCAGCGCGGTATAAACGTTATGTTTTTATTTCATAGCCGTTTTAGGGATTTTGTAAACCATGGTGATTGGGTGTTCTCGAATATATTTCTGAGTGGGACATACTTGTTGACGAGAGAGATAAATTTACAGTTTATGCTATACCAGTTATCTTCTACAGAGCGCGTAAGAAAACTCGTCAAATGCTGGTCCAAAACGGCTAGGTCTTTATCAATTTGCTCAAAGTTGGCCTTAACGTAATCACGAATTTCTTTTGACTGAAAGAGGGTTTTAGTTACCGTCACTTTTAAGAGAAAATGTAGCACTTTATGATCACTAATTCCTGGCATATACCTTATGGCCGTTTCGTATTCAGGATGATTAGTCAAAATGAGGTCTAATCGGTAACTGGTGGGATGAAGAACCAGTTGCGAAAGATTAAGATCTAAACATCGGTTAATGAACGAAATACACTCCGCAGAATGTACATTCACACAAGAAATGCCGCCAACCATGATATAGTAGAGAAATCGAAATTACACAGGAAAAAAATTGGTGAACCCGGAATGTGCATCACAATGGTGTTGAGTGCATTATGTAGCACTTCAACGAATGGTAACAAACACGAGGGTGGCCGATAACAGACTCCCATTGTCCACTTCTTATGATTAATAAGTAGGCAAACCCACGTTATCTCTAATTCACATACAATGCCCAAAGAAAAAAAAAGATTTATTATGATCAGCGATTGCAATGAAAACTCCACCGCCGTGTCTGTCCTGTTTGTCGTTTCTGTAAACATTGAACGTTTCGTTATTTTCGAACAGTTCACAGTTTTGTATTTTTCCGGAAAGCCACGTTTCGGTTAACACAATGACATCAGCATCGGTGGTATCTACAATCGAGCATAATTCGTCACATTTTTAGTACACTTTTTATGTTGGTGAAGACAACAGAAATATCCCAGGATCGCGCTATGCATGATGTACCCCTCGACAGATCCTATATCGGCGTACGCGCCTGATTAGAACTCTAAAGAATTGATAACGTTGATAGAGGGGCAGTTGGTCGCATGCTAGGGGGTGCAGGACAGTCGGGAAGGAAATAGCTAATATATTTCTTTGGTTTTCTCTTCGATCGCGTAACACTTGTTGTTAATATGTAATTTGTAGTAGCGTAGTCTGAATGTTTCTCCGTTTGCTTTGTCAAAATCAATTAGTTGTTTTCTGGCATTACGTGGGGCGAGCGAGAAATCCTCCCTGACTGAAATACGGAGTGCTTTTAATGCTAATCTAGTGAGCAGTGTTTGATCCCTTAGTTTAAATGACAGAAATTTTATACTGTTTGCCCTGCATGTATTATAAGAAAATGTTCCCAGCCGATGCGTACGAGCTATCGAGTCATCCGTGATTTTCATGTTAAGTGACGTTTTAAAAAATGTACTCAAAAGTATTTCTTCATTCTGTGCCCACACCTCAGATATGACGTGGCTAAAACAAAATAATATCAAGTAATCTAGACGAGATCGGACGTCAGCCTCGTCAGGTCGTGCCTGCAAAACGACGTTTGCCTTTCGCGCGTTATGAGCAGAACCTCTGGCCTCGACCACCGCCATTTTAAGCTGCTCTACATTTAAAGGCCGACGTACAACCTCGGTTTTCTGCAGGAAAGATAATCCTCTTAGCACTCCCCCTCTCCTAAGCTGCAAGGGAGCCAATTTAGGGCAAGGTAAAAAGTGGAGAGGATAGAGGAAAGGAGGAAGCGGGCAAAAGTGGAAAGCGCGAAGTGAACGTCGGCCTTTAAGGCAGTAGATTCCAGTTTGACCAGTCTCGAGTTCATATCAGCCACAGTAGCCTGCATTGATATAGGGTTTTTTCTTAATTTCGTTGATGGATGATAGGATTCCTCATTGCGGTAGTTCAATATGCACGCTAACATTATGCACACTGATATTTAATACATTTGGTGTGCCTACAAGGTAGGGAAGTAAAGCAAAAAAAGAGTGCAGCATATGTTTTGTTTGAATTTACTTGTCCGACTGAGCTAGCAGCGTGGACCAAGGCAGCGTGGGACTAAAATTATGCCGTTGTGTTGACGCATAGCTGACTATCAGTGTTGTTAACATGCTCGAGCCGCTAGTTTAGGTTTCGCCATGCCACCTAAACGAGACTTTAAGACGCAATACCTACAAAACTATACACAATAGCAAACAACAAAAACAAATTATATGTCATAATTCAGGGCCGCTGACCTAGTTTAAAATAACCATAACACAGAAAGTTTAAAATCTGAGTGGATTGGCTCTTCAACAATTTTCTTACGACGGGAAAAATGCCTGTTTGTTGTGGCATTTGTTTGCTATTTTTTATGAGAACACTTTTTGGTTTACAATATGATGCCTTCTTTAAAAAGTATCTAAATGAATTTACTTTTAAACCATGTAAGTTTAAAAAAAGAGGCTTCAGTTAAAATGTAAAATTTAATTTGTCAAACAGAAAACTTTAGTAAAAAGGAACTAAAGCAGGTGAAGGTGCACCTATTATTTAAAAGAAATAAAACACACAAAAAATCTAAATATACAAAATGTTTCCTTCCTCGAGAACAAAAGGCTCTGCAAAAATTAGTTATAGATAAAAAAGTAACTAGCCATAAAATGCCGATCCGCCCTCATGACTGACGTGCCATTGAGAGAAGAAGTTTCTCATAGTAGTAAAAGAGGAGTGCACAAAACAAGCTTTGCGGAAAATATTTTTTGTGCTCTACTTATTATTCGTACAACCTCTCGCACTTCCGACTCCGCAAAAAAGAAGCACGTGGCTTTGGCTGTCACCCACGTCGACGAGCCATCGGTTTCACGATGGGCTTAAAAATTTACTACCGCGTGAAAAAAGGAACAACCAAAATAAGAACTAAAACTAGATTATCCAAACTGCCTACCGATGGCACAGCGTGCTCGGGCATCCCCGCGGGAGTTTTAAAATCGGTTTCCGTACCCGTCAATCCCCGGTAGTCGACGCTCCATCGGCGTGGTAAGGAAGGAGTTAAGATTATGCCAAGGTAAATTAACAATGAAATATAATAACAATTACAACCAAATAGTGTTGACCTACTAGCTCAAACATATTACCAGAAACCATCAAGCTAACCCCGTTTAAACCCTCATTTGCTGCTTGTCTTAGCATCTAGCGCGAATTGATGAAACTTGTCAGGTACTGATGGAAAACAGAGATTTGATGCAACCACTAAAGTAGCTCGATGGGTGAACGACGCATATTTAAAATCTCGGGAGACTGCATTAAACGTTACTGGCAGAGTTGGGTGAATTGAGCTGCCAAGCACAGGATATACGTGCGCTTGATGGAGAACGTGGAAAGACAAACAGGCTTTTGCTAAATCCTGAGCATCTCTTAAGTCCTGTTTAAAGGCAGACGAACAGTAGCGAGGAAGAAACTGCACCTTGACTTTTTCTTTCCACCTAACTAAGAAGAAAATCCTCCTCTCGTTGATGGACATTAGCTTGCAGACCTCGCTCCCTTTGGTCGAGGGGAAGGCAAGAGTACAAAACAACTGAACGGCTTACTGTCCGGTTGGCAGTGTTTGAATGTAAGAGGTTTCAATGCAAATGTAACAAATAGGAGTTTAGCAAATGTGTATTTTTGGGGGCTCAACTGGACAATCGTTTCTGGACGTAATAATCGAAAAAAATGAATGAATTAAGAACCTAGCAATGAGGCTCTGCTCTGTCGGGTTGGCCATTATTCAAGGTTAGATAGAAAATGGTCTCCTCCATATTTTCCTTTAGAATACTCATCTCAAAATGCCTACGGTGGATCGGCAAGTTACACTATTTTTGCGGCTCGCTGGCCAAGCGTGTTGTTTATCAAAGACAATTCTACCGGTGCTGCAGTGACACAAGCAGCAGCGCATTCAGAAAATCGGGCCAATATAATGAATCAACGATGAAGTTTATGAAAGAGTACAGTAAAAGTTCGGTATGTCTTTAAATAGCATGTTTGTATGTAATACTTGGCTGTGTATATACAAGTTTCACTTTACATGCAGTTTTCAACATTATAGATCGACACGCGTGCTTGACGTCACGGAGCTGCGGCGGCGCTGCGATTGCCCCGGAGCCGGGTGGTGTGGGCAAAAGCGCACACGTTTCGCATGGGAGTCATAGCATTTCAGCATGCTGCGTAGCTGTGTTGCCGTTAATTGCACCGAAATATACAGGAAAAGCAGCGGAGTGAGTTCCCACAAGTTTCCGGCAGACTTTGAAAGGCATAGAAGGTAGATAGAAAATATCCGTGGATCGAAGAGAATTGTCGCCTCGCGCGAACGACCGTTTGTGTGGCAAACACTTTCTTGAAGGCAAGTGCGGCTTTCATTTCAATGTCCGTCCCGAGGCTTGCTTATGTGCAGGGAAACGTTGTCTGATCGAGACCACCCGAATTTCGTTCCCACGGTTTTCGCGCATAAAGCACCGGCTAAACGCTCGTCGGAGGTTCGCTACGCCCGTGCTACCCAGCAGAAGGGGATCGGCGACAGAACGGCAGTGTTCTAGGTGTTACCGGAAAAGAGTAACGAAATACGTTACTGGTTACTTGCAAATGAAAGGTACGCGTTACTGAGCTACGCTGACTAAAAATAAAAGGAACGCGTTACTACTACCAATAAAAAGTAACGCACGTTACTTCTGCGTTAATTTTAAATTATGATTTAGCATATTTCACGGTTTTGACGATACTGGTCATATATCAAAAACATTATGTTTGACCCCATTCGCTTGATTCTGTTCAGCGAGATTCGCTAATTTTGATCCCATTTGCAATAGTGAAATGAGCCGCACATGATTGTAACTTTTGGGATGCTTAGAGCACATTGGTTTACTTCGGGACATAAATAGGCAAGCTCGAAGCGCTTGAGTGCGACCCTTTAATTTTTAATTTTTTTATATATGTAGAATTCATCATTTGGGAAACAATCTAGGAACTTGATTGCAGATGAAAGTGGAGACCCGATTTGTGTTGCTTGTATTTCACCACATTTTATGCATTTGCTTGATAATCCTACTCACTTCAGATTCATTGTGGACATGGCATCAAAATGTGAGAAGCAGCATTTACACACGCCGTGGAAGAATCTGCCACACCTTGCCGCTTTCTAAGAATGGTCAGCCGATCACTATGGAAGCCTGCGGAGCTCATCGATAGGACTGTGTCAAGGCAGGCCAGCAGGCGTCACCTCTAGGAGGGTGCAGTGGGCAAGAAGCCGCAAACACGTGAAAAAAATGACGTTTTTACAGGTGGGCGCCATTTTTATTTACAAACTAGTTTTATTCCTGAGGCATTAATAAAATTAGTATTTCTGATCAACCTGGAAGGGCACAGGGTCAGTTGTGGCTGTGCTGTGCTTAGCTGTACACATAATGTGTGTATAGTGTCAGCTGTTATCTACTACGATTTGAGATATCTTTATGAACCTTTTGGTGATTTTGCCTTGTGCAGCACACATGTACAGTCCGAGGCACTTTGAGGTTAGACAAGGTGAATGCAGGCAGACCAGAAGAAATTCCACGTGGGACGCAGCACTTGCTTTGCACACTGAAATCGAGGCCAAGAGGTTCGATCTACAGTCAAACCCGATAATTTAGAGCCTGGTTTATGGGAATAATTTGTGAACAAACTAGTAGCTGCAATAAAAAATGAAAGACGATTACAATCCCCTGTAACTCAAAATTAGAGCGCAACTCTTGACGAGGAGGGAAGGATACGCAGGAGAGAAGGTGGAAAGTCCCCCATTGCTAATACGGGTGTGGATCGACGTGTGCTTAACGCAAGTAGCAGAAAATGCCCATCTTTGGTAAGAGCATCTCGTGTAGAATTGGCGGAAATTAAGCGGGGCAAGTTTTCCCCTTAAATTTAGCGGGGAACTTTTTCCACTAGATTTAGCGAAGAAATTTCTTCCGCTAAATCTAACGGGGAAATTTTTTCCGCTAAACGTATCTGGGAAAGTTTTTCCGCTACATTTAACGAGAAATTTTCCTGCTAGATTTAGCGCAGAACATTATTTCCTCTAGTGACGTCAGACGTGACGTCACTAGTGGCGTGACTGATGAAGTCATTAATGATGATGATGACGTCATAGTGAGGACGTCGCGCGACGTCACTGGTGGTCCTTGTTACGTCACGTGTGACGTCACATGACGTCATCGTGAAAACGTCATAGTCACTGATGACGTCATCAGTGACGTCTCCAATGACATCCCGCGTGTCATCATCAGTGAAATCAGCAGTGACAGCACGTGTCCCATAATGCACCTCGTTGTTACGCCGACAGTGTCGGCGACGGCGACGCCACTCAAGCCGGAAACGGGTGCCTAAGCGCTGCACTTTAAAATGCATAGTGAAAAACACAGTTACATCAAACGAAGATTGCAGCGTCTCCCGATAAATCGAACTGCCAAGAGCGCTGTTTAGCTCTGCGAGCTGGCTCTCCCCAAACAATCGGGACGACGTTGGGGGAAAGCCCGTTTGTAGAGAAAGCTGGCTCTTTGTCTTTTGGGCGGCCAAGTCCAACACCCGGAAAAAAACTCTCTTTTTTGGAGATAGGGGGGGGGGGGGAGGGGGAGCCAGTGAGACATTAAAAAGCGAAGCGGCCACTGAATAGCTGCGGTGAGCGTCCCTCATGGTGTACAGAAGCCCCTTTGAAAGTAAACTCTTTTTCTAAATGTGGCGTGCTTTTTCATTCTAAAATTCATTAAATGTTTTATATAGAATTACCCGATATATCGAACTGGTAGACAATTCTTCGCTAGTTTGATGTAATTGGGTTTGACTGTATTATGTTCCCCACAGGTAGGGGAAAGCAGATTGAACCCGGGAAGGCGGCCGAGTGATAAACTGTCTGATTATCATTCTGGACACGACAGAACTTTATTGTTTACTGTTGTAGTTGTGATTTTATTATTTTAAGGCTTTTTTATGAAAAGCTGCTCGCGTATTTGTGTTCTCATATGCACCGTACGTTTTTAATGCAATACCATCTTGCCCAAGCCATTCTCTTATCCATCCGGGTGTGCTGAAAAAAAAAACAATGGAAGAGAAGGGTATCGGACAGCCTTGTGTGCAAGGGAATGTGCGCGAGTGGTGCGTGTTTGGAAGAGAATAAAATTGTAAAATTCATTCTCCTTGTCTTGGTAGTTTTGTTTCATGGCAGAATGAACACCTAAACTGGTAAAATATTAGCATTTTTTTCACAATTTGCAAGCTGTTGTCCAGCAGTCCTTTGTGCATCTAAAATAAATCGTGCATGCATGACCAGGTCATTCCATAAGACACTAGATCGGCCAGGTGACATCAGAACACACTTGGCAGGGTCATGCCAAGACACCAGAACACGCCAAGACACCAGAACATGCCAAGAAACTAGAACACGCCAAAACACCAAAATACGCCAAGACAGCAAAACACGCCAAGACACCAGAACATGCCAAAGGAACGGAACATGCCAAAACAGCGGAAGAAGCCAAGAGAGCAAAACACGCCAAGACACCAGGACATGCCAACGCACCTGAACACCAAGACACGAGAACGCGCCAGAGCCATGTCAGAATTTCCGTTGTGGTGTAACGTCAGAAACACACCAGTCCGTTCTGGTGGATTTTTCATAGGGACGTTTTGCGGGCTGAAACAAACCCCCTATACTTGACAGCCAGTGGAGAGTGCGACAAAAATATTTATACCGGCAGTTTTGCCAGAACTAAAGAGTAGTGTCGTATCCTACTTGCCTATTGACAAATCCACCAGACCGGTTTGGTGTGTGCTAGTGTTTGCTGGTGTAAACATCAAACTGGCCTGCTGCGCACATCAAACCAGGCTAACGTGTTCTGGTGTGCCCACCAGAACAGGTTAGGCTAGTTTGGTGTGCCCATCACATTATTCTAGTGTGGTCTGATGTGCACTACAAAACACACTAGGCTGGTCTGAAGTGCACACCACAGCACACTATAATGGCTTGATGTGCACACCATGGCACACTAAACTAGCCTGACATGCACACCATGGTGCCCCTGGTTAGCACACATTACGAATATATGCCTGGTGTTGTATGAAAACGTGTTTTCTTGTAAAATTAAATAAGATGTATAGAGCTCAAACACCACAATTGATTTTATAAGGTGCTTAATTGAAGTGGCAATGCAGCGATTCAGTTCGAATAATATGTACTTTGCGTAAGCATGCTGACACAATATAACAAACGTTTTCATATACACTCCAGCCTGATGCACAGAATAGAGATTTGTCTCGTCAACAATCGTAAACAGCTTGTCAACGATGAATATTTGAAAATCTTTCATTGGGATTTTGATATCAACAGAGGCCGTAAACATGGGTTCCGCAGGCTCCACGAAACATCAGTCGTCCTTTCGCCAGTCAAAAACTTGCGGTGGTGACTTTTGTTTCTTTCATGACGTTGACAAAACTGAACAGGCCGGCATTCCACCTTCAGTTTCGTTATCGCTTTGCAGTTCTGCTGTTAGGCCCTTCGTTGGCAAGTTCTCCTCATCACCGTCACTCACTTCACTATCACTAGATCCCGCATCGGACACTGTTCCATTTTCTGGAATCAAAACCACACGGGGACGATCGCGACTCCGTGTCTGGTAGAAAGATCCCGATGGAATTTCAATCGGCCAGCAGTAGAATACGAAACCTAAAAGAAAAAAGCACCACGTCGATTTCTATCAGTAATCAGGTCAAGATAGAGATGCACTAAACTGCGCCCAACAGAAAAATTTCTCCTGACAATTACAGCTCATTCCTCGTGCACAGGTATGTAAAATTCAGAGTGAACGCCCACCCCTAAACTATCGCCCAACCTATTTACCTGGATAAACAATTATCGGCTTAAAACTACCGAAACACTGCCAAATCTAAGAACGGAAAGAACACCACGGAAATCACAGAGCTACTATTCGACACCTCTCTTAAGCCTGTTTCACATGCAGCAACGGTGCGAAAAAAGAAATCGGTGCGACAGCCGACGCAGCGAGTGCGATCGCAATTTTTGGTTTCACATGCTCCAATAATCGTGCGATCTCTGTCGGAGCGACCGGCGCTTTGGACACGGACGCGACGCGTTTGGCCGTCTAAAATACCACGAAAACGTCTTAATAAGCACAAATGTTTTAGGAATACAATATGTAACTGGAAATTTCTAATAATTAAGCATTAAACCAGAAGGTTTTACATGTCGACATTCATTTTCGCGGATGAAAGCTGGCTAATAAACGGTTGGATGACGACAAACAGATCTCTCCGGCTCGGCGTCAAAATACCCACTTGGTGGAAACCAGCCGCAGAGCCGCTGTGGCAGTGCGACTGCGATTTTAATCGCACATTTACTGGAAATCGCACCGATTTCGGGCGAGAATCGCAGCATGTGAAACAGCCTTAACACGATACGCATATCTACTATGTACTTTTTTCCCGACTTTCATACGTTTCAGGGTAATATAGTCTGCACTATGGAATGCAGAACTTCTAAAAAAGCAAAATTAACATTTTTCAGAGCGAAGTACTGCTTACCTTTGTAACCGCAGGTCCAAGTGCGTAGCACGGATGGACAGTATGCGTCCTGGGCGCCGCCATGCACATCGGAGCCGATGGAGTATCTGAAAACCCCTGGCGGCGAAAATTCGAGACCACGAAACGAAACCAGAAAATGTATCTGCTAAGATACATTAATCATTTCGCCTGAGTATTGCTTTGGGTCCCAAAAAACTATTCTGATATTGAATGTATCCTGGAGGATACTCTGTGCCTTAAAGGGTTAAAAAATAAAACAAATAGCGAATGAAAACCTTTGTGACTCTAGGAGTGGTGGAAATCTTCGGCGGCGTCTGTGTACACTGGGCAATTCGGCCCGCCAAGATGAGATGTGGCCGTTGCGATTGAGATTGAGATGTGGCCGTTACGGTGAGCGGACGTGTTTCCGGTTTTCCTCGAGCATTCGAAGCTAAGTGCCAGTTTTTCTTTTTTTTTCTCTCTTTTTGAGAGTTGATTGGAAGTTATTATGCGGTAGCAGTGTTAGTTTGGAACAGCAGCTGTTGAGGTTAGTTGAGGCTACTTAAAAGTTAGTTTCGCAAAGTAGGCTCTGTTTGAATTTTTGGCGGGAAGCGACGGTTTGTTCACGGTCTAGATATGGGTCGGCAGGACAAGGGTGGTGTTCGAGGCGGATTTTAAGCCGTACGTCCGGAGGCTTCCTGGCTCGTGACGACGACAATTCCCCGAAGTGAAGAACCCAGGGGTCCAGAGGAGGTGGGAGAATTGGTAACGTAACAAACGGTTTAATTACATGGTAGCGATACAGTCGTGAAATTCGAGAGAACAAACGGAGCAGCCTCCCGCTCCGCCTTATATAGGGTCCGTTTCTTCCTCACTCTCCGCCAGGGCAGCAGGTGCGACGTAGCAAACCACCGCCAAGTGCGTTGCAGCAAAGACCGCCGCTTCGTAGCCAGAAGTGCGTCGTAGCCATGGTTCTCCGCAGTTAGGTCATGCCTCTCTCCCCTTCCGGAGCGCACGAACCCACACGCACACACACACGCGTCCCGTTGCGTCACGGACGCGTTGAGACTCGTTTTGGGCAGGCTCCGACAGGTGGGCGACAGTCCTGAATAGATCGTGACTCGTTTCCGCAGCGTTGAAACTCGGAAGAAGGTTGCCGAAGGTTCCATTCTTAACAGCCCCTCCGGGGCCAGGGAAACCTCGAAAGGCCGGTGGTACAATCGCTGGCCTGAAGAGGTGGGCTTGGAGTAGGCCTTGAGAAGACACTGTAAGCACCAAACAAACTCCCAAACCTCTTACAATGGAGGCATTAGCGGAAACGTCCCCCACAACACAACGCGACACCGCAGTCAAACGCTCGGAATTCGCCAGAGACCCGCCAGTCGGGCTTACGGATTACCAAAATTTGGTACAATTCCGGGTATCAAGACCCCCAGTCGCCAAAAAAAAAAACTCATTTTTCCAACGAGGTCACTATGAACAAAATACAAAAGACAAAACCCTTCGCACTTTGTGAGGTCATTTTGGGCAAAGTGCCCCCACTTTGATCCTCATTCCCGTGGATGACGAAAACCTCTGAGATCATCCCTACTGTTTTTGGTGATATCAAAAACATCTGCTCAACCCATTGGCATTGCCGTTCAATTTACCTTTCTTGTACCTTACGCTGAAGTTATATTGCTGGAGAGTGAGACTCCATCGGAGCAAGCGGCCATTTTTGGGTGACATTTGGCGAAGCCACGTAAGGGGACAATGATCGGTCTCGAAGGTGAACCTCGCCCCATACAGGTAGCACGACAACTTCTGTGCCGCCCACACCAAACACGCGCACTCCTTTTCAGAGGCGCAGTAAGCCTCCTCTCTCATGGTTAGTTTACGACTAGCGTACAAAATTGGATGTTCTTCCTGGTCATCACCCAGCTGACTTAACACCACCCCCAGCCCTCTGTCACTAGCGTCACATTGCACTACGAACTCTTTGTCGTAATCCGGTACACGAAGCACGGGACGGGAAATCAGCGCCCCCTTTAAACTCTGAAACGCGCTTTCCTTCGCCGCGTCCCAAACCACGTTAATCGGCTCTCCCTTTCGGAGTGCATCAGTCAAGGAGCTTGCTACCTGGGAATAGTCGGGTATGTAGCGCTGATAATACCCGACGAGTCCCAGAAACGAGCGAATGTCAGTTTTTGTCCGGGGTGTCGGAAAGTCGGCGATCGGAGCAATCTTGAGCTCCAAAGGACGCCTCGTTCCCTGGCCGACAACATGATCCAGGTAACTCACATGTCAACAACCAAGATTGCACTTTTTGGCCTTCATGGTTAGCCCCGCGTCACACAACCTAGTGAACACGCTTCTTAGGTTGACGATATGCTCCTCCCACGTGTCGGAAAATATCGCGACATCATCTAAATAAGGAAGCGCAAAACCGTCCATACCTTTCAGGACTTTGTCCATCAATTTCGAGAAGCTGAATGGCGCATTCTTGAGCCCGAAACTCGGTACAAGAGGCCGGAAAGTCCCCACCGGAGAAATGAACGCGGCGTACCGGCTCGCACTTTCCGACATAGGAACCTGCCAATAGCCGCGTACGAGATCGAGCGTCGAAATGTACCTCGCGGCGCTTACCCTTTCTAACCTCTCCTCGATGTTATGAATAGGATATAACTGGTCCTTTGTGATTGCGTTTAGCTTCCTGTAATCCACACACGGCCGGGGGTCTTTACCGGGAGCCTCGACGAGAATCAAGGGCGACGCGTAGTCGCTTTCGGCGGGCTCGATTACCCCAAGATCCAGCATGTGCTTTATCTCAGCCTCGATGATCTCCTTCTGCCGAGGCGACACCCTGTACGCCTTGGACCTGACTGGCTCGGTTGCAATGAGCTCTATCTCATGAGTCATGAGGTCTGTCCTTCCCGGTCGATCACTGAAAGTGTCGCGAAACTCGTTTAGGAGTACTTTTAGATCATCTACCTGCGCTTGTTCGAGAAGATCTGCGTTCCCGGAAAGTGCCATTATTTCATCCACATTGCTTTCAGCGCCTGGGCTGATTCCGTTCCATTCTGGAATTTCGGTAGGTAGCTCCTCGGGCATGTTTAACGTCAGGTTAACAACACCCTGTCTTTCAACGAACGGTTTCATCAGGTTGCAGTGATAGATTTTCACCTGTTTTCTATGTCCTGGCACTTTCAGGGCATAGTTAGTTTGCGACAGCTTGTCAATGACCTCCACGGGCCCCTCCCAGTGAACTTCAAGTTTGTTCTTTCGCGCCGTTCCAAGAATCATTACACGATCACCAACCTCAAAGGCTCGGAGTCGTGCGTTCCTGTCATAGTACACTTTTGCGGTTTCTTGAGCCTCTTTCATGTTTTTGTCGACTAGTTCACGAGTAACACTTAGCCGTTCCAGCAACGCCAACACATAGTCTACAACCGTTTGGTTTTCTCCCGTCCCTTCCCACATTTCTCTCAGCATTCGAAGTGGAGAGCAAAGGGCTCTCCCGTAGACCAACTCGGCCGGCGTGAAACCAGTGGCTTCATGCGGCACAGTTCTCAGAGCGAACATAGTTGCTGGGAGACAGCTTTCCCAGTCCTCTTTGTGTTCGTGACACAAGGAGCGTAGCACTCTCTTGAGCACAGAGTTCCATTTCTCCACGCTGTTGGACCGAGGGTGATACACGGAGCTGTGTATCAGCCTCACCCCACACCTCTGGAAAAACGTGGTCGTTAATGCGCTTGTGAAAACTGTGCCCTGGTCAGCCTGAATTTCCGCGGGAAATCCGATCCGCACGAAAAACGTCAACAGAGCGTCGACTATCTCTGACGAGCTGAGTTCCTTCAGAGGAATTGCTTCTGGAAATTTGGTTGCCGGGCAGATCATGGTGAGCAGGTACTTATAGCCTGTCTTAGTTCGGGGCAATGGGCCAACTGTGTCGATCACAAGTCGACGAAATGGCTCCGAGATCAGCGGGACGAGTTTTAATGGAGCTTTCCATTTCTCTCCCGGTTTCCCGACTCGCTGGCATGCATCACACGACTTTACTTAGCACTCTACGTCTTTAAAGCACCCCGGCCAGTAATACTCTCCCAGCAACCTTTCTTTCGTTTTGTTCACACCCAAACGACCTGACCAGCAATTTCCGTGGCAAAAACTCAAAAGGTCATCGCGGTACTTTGTCGGAACAACCAACTGATCTAAGACCCTACCTTGCGGTCCTTGTAGTGCCGATACAGCAATCCGCCTTTTTCATGCACCGTCACATTGGCCCTAGCAATACCCTCCTTGGCTGTATCGTGCAACCTTGACAAACTAGGGTCGCTCTTTTGCTCGGCTGCCAGAGACCTTCTGTCCACCCGCAACAGACGATCAAAATTACGTGAGGTCGGAGCTAAGAGAGACCCCTCAACGATCCCTTCTTCCTCCGCCTCCTGCGCCGACGCGTTGGGGCCTTGTACGCTTTCTGGTACTACGAGGTCGGGCTGTTCTACAACCTGGTCCCCCTCATCCCGTTTCTCTGCCTCCACCTCTGGGAGTGCTTTCTCTCCGTCAGCTACTTCTGGCTCTGGATCACTCGCCAACAAAGGGGCAAGCTGCCGCGATTTGGACCTCGTCAATGCCTGAACCAGTCCTTCTCCCAGTTGTTGACCCCTTTCGCGCAGCAAGAAATCTGACCGGTTAGAGAACAAATAGGGATACTCCAACGGGACTGTTCGCGAGACAGTCGCCTCTGTCACAGTTCTCTAAACGGGCCAGTTATCTTTACTCTCACCAGAGGCAGACAGACACTGTGCTCTTCGAGCACCTGCTTGATCCAAGCTACCTCTCCAGTAAAGCCGGATGTAGTTACATACGACGGATAAACAACGTCCATCGTCGCTGCACTGTCCCGAAGCACCCTGCACGGCTTTCCGTTTACCTGGGGCTCGTGAAGATAGGGACGAAGAAGCTCCAGGTTCTCGTCACTACCGTTCAGGTACGAGAACACAACCCGCGGTTTGTTACATCTGGCCGCTATGTGCCCCGGCTCCTGACAGTTGTAGCACAGGAGTGGCTTCCTTGCCTCGAACTGTTTTCTTTGGTTTTTCTGCGCCTCGTCTCCGTTCGAGTGATCTGCGCTCTTTTCTGAGACCTTTTTTTTCTGTTTCGGGCTTCTCGGGCCTTTTATCTCGCGAGCCGTTTCCCTGTTGGTGTTGGAAGGGCTTACGCACAGCGCGATCGCTCCGGCCTGGTTCGCTTTCCTCTCCGCTCAGCTTTCTACGCGTTGCGTACTCTTCGGCTAGCTCAGCGGCCCTTTCGACAGAGTCGACTCCCACCCTATCCTGCACCCAGAGCTTGACTGACTGCGGAATGCTACGAAAGAACTGTTCGAGGCACACACACTCGACTACCTTGTCTCGGCTTTCGTACACTTCCTCGCTCTTCAACCATTCTATCAAATTGGTTTTAAGCCCATACGCGAATTCCGAGTAGCCCTCGGTGCTCTTTTTAGATGCGTTTCTAAACCTTTGACGGAACGCCTCGGCAGAAAGGCGGTACCGCTTCAAAAGGCTGCACTTCGCCTTGTCGTAGTCGTCCGCGTCTCCAGCACTAAGGCGCGCGACAACCTCTGCAGCCTCACAGGGCAACAAAGTCAATAGCCGCTGCGGCCACGTTTCTGGGGCGAAGCTCAACTTCTCACATGTCCTCTCAAAGTTAACTAAGAACAGGCCGACGTCTTCCCCAACTTTAAACGGCTGCAGGAGCTTATTCATTTGATACGACTCGGTCTCACTTGCTCGTACCGGAGCCCCAACTCGACTGGTCTGCGAGTTTAATCGCTGTTGTTCAATTTCGAGCTCTAGCCTTTTCAACGCTCGCTCCTGTGTCGCAGCCTGCTCTCGTTCCTCTCTCGCTGCAGCCTGCGCTCGTTCCTCTCTCGCCGCAGCCTGCTCCTGCTCTCGTTCTCGTTCCTCTCTCACCGCAGCCTGCTCCTGCTCTCGTTCTCGTTCCTCTCTCGCTGCAGCCTGCTCTCGTTCCTCTCTCGCTGCAGACTGCTCTCGTTCCTCTCTCGCTGCAGCCTGCGCTCGTTCCTCTCTGGCTGCAGCCTGCTCTCGTTCCTCTCTCGCTGCAGCTTCGCTCTTAGCGTTCTGAAGCAGTTCCCACGCAATTTTAATTTCCTCTCGTTCCGCGCTCTCTGAAATCGCTTTACTGATCTCAGATTTCTTCATCTTTTGCTCCACTTCCACGCCCAATTCTTCACATAACAGAGTAAATCTGTTCTCATAACCACCCCCC
>JABSTQ010002647.1:0-38295 GCA_013358835.2 Ixodes persulcatus | reverse complement strand
ATTTGGTACGACTGCCAGGTGTTATGCGGTGCTATAAAGCGAAAGCAACGTTGTTGCGGGACTTTTCTTGAGTCCTGTCGCGCGTTTTGATGCGCGCCGCGCCTTTCGTCCTGTGGGTTTGGACGTGGCTGCGTTTCCTCCCGTGGCGTCGGTAACTCTGTGTTCCGATCTCGCCTCTTGAACTGCGGCACAGTCTCTGCTGCCCGCCGTTCGTAGGAGTACGGGTCGAGCGCACGATCTGATATGTCGTACGTGTTTCGACTTTGCTCGTTTGCGTAGTGGGCGGCTTCGTGTCTCCTGTTTCGGGACGCCGCGTCCCCGTTCCAAGCGCAGCGCGGCTCGAGTGCCGTTGATGCTGGTGGTGGGGGACGATACGCTCGTGCGGCAAGAATGTCTCCCTGAATCCGCCGAGCCTCCGAGGCCAGTTCGTTCAAGTCGCGAAAGCGACTGCCTCGGAGATACGCCGCAAAAGTCGGGTGCGATTGTCGAATGACTCGCTCTACCCGCTCTGCATTGGGCGCTGAGGGTTCTGCTAGCTCAAAGAGCTCTTGCATCGCCCTAACGAACTCCAACAGTGACTCGTCTGGGTGTTGGGTCCGTTGTTCGAGCTCTCGCCTCATCCTGCGTTCGTAGTCTGCAGGGAGGAATTCCTGGCGAAATGCCTTGCGGAACTGCTCGATCGACGACAGCTGGCTTCCGGTTAGACGGAGCCACCGCGCCGCTTGGTCCACCAACGAGATTGGCAAGATGCGTTCAAGTATCTCGTGGTCCGACATTCCCATGGCCTGTTGGTACTTTTTCAGGTTTTCGAGGAAGTCTGTCGCACTCACTCGGTCTCCGTACCCTCGGTATGTCGGGATAGGGATTCTGACCGGTGGCCGTGTCGGCGGCGGGGGCCTAACTGCTGTTTGCAGTGCGCCCGTCAGGCTTTCGATCACCCGCGCTGCGTTTTCTAGCAGGGGGTGATACGCGCCGAGCGTGTTTTCTCTGTGGTGAGAATCGCTCTCCGCATGTGCGGCTGGCGGGTTGTTCCCTCTGTGTGGGCCCGCCGAGTGGATTGGTGCGCCTGTAGCAGCTGTGCTGTGCTGCGGCTCGTAGACGGCGTCAGTGTTATCTCCGTGCGGAGAAGCTGACGGCCAGTCTGAGGTTAAGAGATCGAAGCTGTAAGAGGCTGCATTTGCCTGCTGTTGCGCCATTGTCTCTTGTCTCGTCAGACCCGTGTTGACTTCGAAAGTCGCGGGTGGGCTTGGCTCAGCGACGAAGGCAGGCGCGCTCCGAGAAGGAGTGCCTCGGTTGCATTCCGGGCAGTGTGCGTCATACCCATTAGGAAAGCTCGGCTGAAAGGACACTTGCTCATTGTGTCCGTGCGTGGCTGATGTGGCCACAAAGCCGTTGAGTGGCATCGGGTTTTGGGCGTTCGCCTCTCCCTCCGTCCACTAAGTTCTTGGCCGGAAATTGGCCTGGTTCGCTGTGATTGCGAAAGTGCTGCTTTGTTTGCAGTCGCCGGACAGGCCCCACGTTGGGGCGCCAGATGTGGGTTTCCCCTTTTATGGGGTACCACTTAGAAACACAGAAGGTTCCTTGGGTCCGGATAAAACGTGTTTATTTGACTTAGATGCCACACGCTTGCCCGAGGGCTAACAATGGTGGAGATGACGGCGCTGTCTCTTTTGACAGGATCACCAGTCGGAGTCCGCGCTGCCGCAATTGACAGTATCACGGAGGGGGAGGATCAGGTAAAGATAGGAAGGCTCCGTCGAGCAGAGCCTCCCCCAGCGAGAGTCCCGCCCGTTGGATTAGGGCCGTGTTATATAGCCTGCGGGAATGGACGCGCCCAGGGTGGGTCGGATGTAGGTGGCTCCCCGGAGGGGCGGACGCGTCCAAGTCATGATCCCGAGGGGTGTGCCTTCGGCAAATCACCCGAGAAGGACGAGGGAAAGCCGCCCACCAGGGAATACGGCTTCGCCCTCGCATCCGGGACGCGCCCCCACGTGGCGACGTCCCACGGCCTGCCTGAGCTGGGCCTAGATAGGGATGCGGGGAACACGTGGTTCCCACAAGTTTCTAGCGTGGATGCGTCTGAATTGAAACACAGTTCACTCAAGCTCACGGGAAGCCCTGTCAGAGAAGTCCCCATCTGTAGCGCCTCTCTCCTCTCGTTAACACAGGCAGTATTGGTCTCTGCTTCGATAATCTGAAAAATATAGATTCCGATTTATCTCAGCATTACATTAGGAGCAATACCAAATGGCGACTAACATCAAACAAAGTTTCAAGCGTGGATGTGTCTGTATTGAAACACAGTTCACTCAAGCTCACGGGAAGACCTGTCTGAGAAGTCACCATCTGTAGCACCTCTCTCCTCTTGTTAACACAGGCAGTGTGTGTTTCTGCTTGGACAATCTGAACAATATGGCTTCCGATCGATTTCAGCATTATATTAGGAGTAATACCAAATGTGGACTAACATCAGACGCAGTTTCTAGCGTGGATGCCTCTGATTGAAACACCGTTCACTCAAGCTCACGGGAAGCCCTATCAGAGAAGTCCGCATCTGTAGCGCCTCTCTCCTCTCGTTAACACAGGCAGTGTTGGTTTCTGCTTCGATAATCTGAAAAATATGGCTTCCGATCGATTTCAGCATTACATTAGGAGCAATACCAAAAGGCTACTAACATCAAACAAAGTTTCAAGCGTGGATGTGTCTGGATTGAAACACCGTTCACTCACGATCACGGGAAGAGGTATCTGAGAAGTCCCCATCTGTAGCACCTCTCTCCTCTTGTTAACACAGGCAGTGTTGGGTTCTGCTTGGACAGTCTGAAAAATAGGGCTTCCGTTCGATTTCAGCATTATATTAGGAGTAATAATCAACTGTGGACTAACATCAGACGCAGTTTCTAGCGTAGTTGCGTCTGGATTGAAACAGCGTTCACTCACGCTCACGGGAAGCCCTATCTGAAAAATCCCCATCTGCAGTGCCTCTCCCCTCTCGTTAACACAGGCGGTGGTGGTTTCTGCGTGAATAATCCGAAAAACATTGCTTACGATCTATTTCAGCATTATATTAGGAGCAATACCAACTGGGTACAAACATCACACGAGGTTTCTATCATCGATTACTCTACATTGAAACACCGTTCACTCACGCTCACGGGAAGCCCTATCTGAGAAGTCCCCATCTGTAGCGCCTCTCTTCTCTCGTTAATACAGGCAGTGTCGGTTTCTGCTTGAACAATCTGAAAAATAAAAAAATATGGGTTCCGATCGATTTCAGCATTATATTAGGAGTAAAACCAAACGGGGACTCGCATCAAACGAAGTTTCTAGCGTGGATGAGTCTGGATTGAAACACCGTACGCTCACGGGAAGCCCGGTCTGAGAAGTTCACATCTGCAGTGCCTCTCTCCTCCCGTTAACACAGGCAGTGTTGGATTCTGCTTGGATGATCTGAAAAATATGGCTTCCGATCTATTTCAGCATTATATTAGGAGCAATACCAAATGTCGACTAACATAAAACAAAGTTTCAAGCGTGAATGCGTCTGGATTGAAACACCGTTCACTCACGCTCACGGGAAGACCTATCTGAGAAATCCCCATCTGCAGCACCTCTCTCCTCTCTTTAATACAAGCAGTGTTGGTTTCTGCTTGAATAATATGAAAAATATGGCTTCCAATCGATTTTAACACTATAGTAATACCAAATGTGGACTAACATCAGACAGAGTTTCTAGCGTGGATGCGTCTGGATTGAAACAGCGTTCACTCACGCTCACGGGAAGTTCTAAGTTCCCATCTGTAGCGCCTGTCCCCTCTCGTTAACACAAGCAGTGTTGGTTTCTGCTTGGATAATCTGATGAATATGGCTTCCAATCGATTTTAACACTATATTAGGAGTAACACCGTATATGGACTAACATCAGACGGAGTTTCTAGCGTGGATGCGTCTGGGGGTGTGTTCCAAAATTTACTCGATCCGACTCCGGAGTAAAGGTTTCGTACCGTGGCGTTTCAAAACTTACTCGCGCTCACTCGATGACGTCAGAACTCGCGTTCCAGAAGCGGGTTGTTTACTCCGGAGTAATTACTCGCGCTACCCTCCTCGATCGGGGGGTAACGCCGGATCAAATCGAGTAAATACGTCACGTGATATGTTCGTCGTCTGCTTCCTGCGCCGACAGCCGTCGAAGCTCGTTTGCTCCGTTGGCTTTGGCGGCGGACATTCGAAATAACAAAGAATGAGGTGCAGCCATTTATGGTTTATTATTGCAATTTGCTGTTTTCAACGCAGGAATTGATTGCACCACATCCAGACCGTGTACCTTCCCTCAGGAAGGTATACTTGTTATTATCAGAGTGCGGACGTAAACAGGAGCTTCTCCGCATCCTCGTCCTCGGCGTTGGAGGGAACTCCGTTTTCTTACGTTAAAAGATGAAAATGTTCGAAGGCAGTAGATAATGCGGAAGTTTTTTGGAGGTTGTTTTGTTTTTTTTCTCTCCCCAGAGTGTGTGTAATGAGAGGATAACGCTTGTACAGCAGTGAAGGCATCGAAGATTTTATTTTTATGACCAGTCAACAACCCCACCACATCTTCCTCCCTAATAAATTGTATATAGCGGTTTCGAAGTGCTCTCTGTGATTTTATAATCATATTCGCGTCAAAGCGAACGTAAGTTACATACCACTGTTGAGAAAGCCCCATGCGCTCTACCGCTACACTGTGTGGAAGCAATATCCGCAAAACGTAATCGGTGTTAATTACGATGAGTTGAGGCTGTTTATGGCACCTGGACTAGACTTACAGCGATTGCGCAGATTAGTCAAAACAAAAATGTTGACGTCTAACTGAAAGGAATAAGTAACTTTTATCTCAATATTCAGCCCAAAAGGAAGGTGAGCAAAAGGAACCGATGGAGCCATCTCAGAAAAAACCGCGTCGTCACTGTCAAAGAAAAACTTTGAAGCGGTTAACGTTATCGTCTCTATCTGGTTTCTCCATGATCGAAAGAGATCGTCTGCTATTTTCCGTCATCGCCTTGTTTTCTTTTTGCCGTAGCTCAAGACGAAGCCAATCCGCGTCCTATCCAGGTGATTATCCCGGCCGTTCCAAAATCAAGTCGCGGATCGTTTACTCTCGATGTCACGTGGTATTACCCGCTGACGTAGGAGACAGGTTACTCGTGTAAGATTTGGAACATAGCCTGGATTGAAACAGCATTCATTCACGCTCACGGGAAGCCCTATCTGAGAAGTCCCCATCTGTAGCGTCTCCTCTCGTTAAAGGGGCGATGCAACAATTTTAGTACTTTGCGCAAATACCGCTTAGAACGGATCCCTGACGTTAATGACCTATGAAACACGCCTTCGTTTTTCACCCCCCGCAATAGAAGTCCAAGTAAAAAATTAAAGAAAAACCGAGCAGCGTTCACCCCCTCAACTCGCAGCCAGAACAAGCGGCCACGTGATCTGGAGCCGATTATATGCCGCCAATGTTGATCATAGCCACGCGCTCGGGTTGGCAAAGCACAGAACACGCGCTGAGTTCCAGACATTGTTATGGCTCGGCTATTGTCGTCGTTGCAGCGATTGGACACGGGCCACTACCCGAATGCTTCTTGAGCTAGTAATTATCACGAGCCCAAATCGAGTGCCCACGCAATGCTCGGGTCCAATCTATGAACAGCATTCAAATATCGTCATATGGGTGTACTGCGATCCCCACTTTACGTCATCAAATTTTGCAAAGGAGAGATTGAATGAAAATGATCGCTTTTGTCTCTGAAATTACACTGCAACAAAGGCGTTTCTTGGCCAGTGGCGTTGCTTGCGAGTAACCTTGAGTCCCACTAGTGCCAGTAAGCTCGTGTAAAGTGAAAAACAGACCAATTGAATATCGTTGCACAGCCCCTTTAACACAGGCAGTGTTGCTTTCTGCTTGAATAATCGGAAAAACTATGGCTTCCAATCGATTTTAACACTATATTAGGAGTAATATCAAATGTCGTCTAACATCAGACGGAGTTTCTAGCGTGGATGCGTCTGGATTGAAACAGCATTCTCTCACGCTCACGGGAAGCCCTGTCTGAGAATTCCCCATCTGTAGCGTCTCCTCTCGTTAACACAAGCAGTGTTGCTTTCTGCTTGAATAATCTGAAAACTATGGCTTCCAATCGATTTTAACACTATATTTGGAGTAATACCAAATATCGACTAACATCAGACGGAGTTTCTAGCGTGGATGCGTCTGGATTGAAACAGCATTCTCTCACGCTCACGCGAAGCCCTATCTGAGAATTCCCCATCTGTAGCGTCTCCTCTCGTTAACACAAGCAGTGTTGCTTTCTGCTTGAATAATCTGAAAACTATGGCTTCCAATCGATTTTAACACTATATTTGGAGTAATACCAAATATCGACTAACATCAGACGGAGTTTCTAGCGTGGATGCGTCTGGATTGAAACAGCATTCTCTCACGCTCACGCGAAGCCCTATCTGAGAATTCCCCATCTGTAGCGTCTCCTCTCGTTAACACAGGCAGTGTTGCTTTCTGCTTGAATAATCTGAAAACTATGGCTTCCAATCGATTTTAACACTATATTTGGAGTAATACCAAATGTCGACTAACATCAGACGGAGTTTCTAGCGTGGATGCGTCTGGATTGAAACAGCATTCTCTCACGCTCACGGGAAGCCCTATCTGAGAAGTCCCCATCTGTAGCGTCTCCTCTCGTTAACACAGGCAGTGTTGCTTTCTTCTTGAATAATCTGAAAACTCTGGCTTCCAATCGATTTTAACACTATATTAGGAGTAATATCAAATGTCGACTAACATCAGACGGAGTTTCTAGCGTGGATGCGTCTGGATTGAAACAGCATTCTCTCACGCTCACGCGAAGCCCTATCTGAGAATTCCCCATCTGTAGCGTCTCCTCTCGTTAACACAGGCAGTGTTGCTTTCTTCTTGAATAATCTGAAAACTATGGCTTCCAATCGATTTTAACACTATATTAGGAGTAATATCAAATGTCGACTAACATCAGACGGAGTTTCTAGCGTGGATGCGTCTGGATTGAAACAGCATTCTCTCACGCTCACGCGAAGCCCTATCTGAGAAGTCCCCATCTGTAGCGTCTCCTCTCGTTAACACAGGCAGTGTTGCTTTCTTCTTGAATAATCTGAAAACTATGGCTTCCAATCGATTTTAACACTATATTTGGAGTAATACCAAATGTCGACTAACATCAGACGGAGTTTCTAGCGTGGATGCGTCTGGATTGAAACAGCATTCTCTCACGCTCACGGGAAGCCCTATCTGAGAAGTCCCCATCTGTAGCGTCTCCTCTCGTTAACACAAGCAGTGTTGCTTTCTGCTTGAATAATCTGAAAACTATGGCTTCCAATCGATTTTAACACTATATTTGGAGTAATACCAAATATCGACTAACATCAGACGGAGTTTCTAGCGTGGATGCGTCTGGATTGAAACAGCATTCTCTCACGCTCACGCGAAGCCCTATCTGAGAATTCCCCATCTGTAGCGTCTCCTCTCGTTAACACAGGCAGTGTTGCTTTCTGCTTGAATAATCTGAAAACTATGGCTTCCAATCGATTTTAACACTATATTTGGAGTAATACCAAATGTCGACTAACATCAGACGGAGTTTCTAGCGTGGATGCGTCTGGATTGAAACAGCATTCTCTCACGCTCACGGGAAGCCCTATCTGAGAAGTCCCCATCTGTAGCGTCTCCTCTCGTTAACACAAGCAGTGTTGCTTTCTGCTTGAATAATCTGAAAACTATGGCTTCCAATCGATTTTAACACTATATTTGGAGTAATACCAAATATCGACTAACATCAGACGGAGTTTCTAGCGTGGATGCGTCTGGATTGAAACAGCATTCTCTCACGCTCACGCGAAGCCCTATCTGAGAATTCCTCATCTGTAGCGTCTCCTCTCGTTAACACAGGCAGTGTTGCTTTCTGCTTGAATAATCTGAAAACTATGGCTTCCAATCGATTTTAACACTATATTTGGAGTAATACCAAATGTCGACTAACATCAGACGGAGTTTCTAGCGTGGATGCGTCTGGATTGAAACAGCATTCTCTCACGCTCACGGGAAGCCCTATCTGAGAAGTCCCCATCTGTAGCGTCTCCTCTCGTTAACACAGGCAGTGTTGCTTTCTTCTTGAATAATCTGAAAACTCTGGCTTCCAATCGATTTTAACACTATATTAGGAGTAATATCAAATGTCGACTAACATCAGACGGAGTTTCTAGCGTGGATGCGTCTGGATTGAAACAGCATTCTCTCACGCTCACGGGAAGCCCTATCTGAGAAGTCCCCATCTGTAGCGTCTCCTCTCGTTAACACAGGCAGTGTTGCTTTCTGCTTGAATAATCTGAAAACTATGGCTTCCGATCGATTTTAACACTATATTTGGAGTAATACCAAATGTCGACTAACATCAGACGGAGGTTCTACAGTGGATGCGTCTGGATTGAAACAGCATTCTCTCACGCTCACGGGAAGCCCTATCTGAGAAGTCCCCATCTGTAGCGTCTCCTCTCGTTAACACAGGCAGTGTTGCTTTCTGCTTGAATAATCTGAAAACTATGGCTTCCAATCGATTTTAACACCATATTTTGTGGGAGCCGCCCGCTCCACTTCCCTGATTAGGCCCTTTGGCCGCGGGAAACGCGCTCCGAGCTGTTCAACTGCCAGCCGGAGCGCTCCGTTTCGTGCCTTGGGGGAGTAGCCATCTTGGCTGCTTACCCTCGCATCGCCTGCCTCCCCCCCGTGCCCCCCACCTTGCGGGGACACGCGAAACGTCCCCCTGGCGGTTGGACCTCCTTGGGTCCGAGGCTGAGGCCGCCAGCAGAGAGGGAGAAAGAAAGAGCGGGGCCTTGCGCCCCGCTCGAGGGGACTGCTCGCGGGGACATCCAACTGCTCGGACGTGTGGCCCGGCCCTCCCTGACGGCCCACCTCCGCGCCCGCTCTCGGGAAGGCACGACAAGGTAAGGTCTGTTCCTTCCTTGTCGCCCTTAGCGTGTATCTTATCTGTATACGATTAACACGTAAAATAAACGCCCGATTATACCTTGCCTTCGGCGTGTCCGTGTGCTCCCTTTTGAGAGTCCCGGCTAACGGTTGCAGCCGACAGTCGAACCCGCCGCAGCGCTTAGCATGATACGCTGCGGAGTGGTAGGTTGAGTGGTCGGCCTCTCTGCCGGACGCCTCCACCCCTTTGAGACCTCCACATTTTGGCGCCCAACGTGGGGCCACGACACCAATTGCTGTCGTGGTTTAGCATAGACGTATCGGCCGCTCCGTTCTTGTCACGCCATGTCAACGGGACAACCCGACTTCGGTCCTCTAAACACGTTGGCTGACGTGGCTACGCGAGGGCAGCCTCTTCCTGCCCCGCGCTCGCCACGCATCGCCCAGGCCACCGTTCCCCTTGGAGGCCAGCGGCTTTCGCCGACATCGGCTAGCGGACTCGGTTCCGAAGTTCCCACCTCAGCCGAAGGCCCCCTGACAACATCTCCCTCGAGAGAACCCATTCAGGCGGAGCCGATGCCCGGCACGATTCCCCAACCTGAGGGATACGCCGCCGGTGACGTGAGCGGATCACTCGGTGGTCACCGCGCTTCCCCAGTGCCCCAGCGATACTCGGTGTCCGTACGAGCCGGTCTCCTGCACGATCGCGCTACGTCGGCCTCCCCTTTGCGAGAGAGCCCACCCGCTTGGCCGCTTCTCGACGTGCATCCCCCGCTTCAGAGAGACACCGCGGGCGAGTTGAGCGGACCGCCCTACGGTCACGCCGCTCATTTACTTCCCCGGCTTGACACGGCGGCACAAAGGCACGGCACTCCGCGCGATGGTCTCCTCCCCCCATCGAGGGGGAACCTTCCCGCGCGCGATATCGACGCAGCTCCCGCCGGAGCCACCGCGGTTGGCAACCTCATTGACTTGACTACAGACGGAGTCGATCGCTTGCCGAACGGCGTTTCGGGAGTCTCCCTTTTGCGAGACGAGTCCCCAGCGCTGCGCGTGCCCACACCAATCTGCTCGGGAGATGGCCAGCAGAGCTCTCATGACGCGCTTTTGCAAGATGCATCACGAATCATTGAGAGCCTGTCCGGAGCCATGCAGTCCGTTTTGTCAGGACCGCGAGCCACGCGAACACCGGTCCGAATCCCCATACCCAAGTATAAGGGGTACGACGACGCGGTCAGCGCAACTGACTTCCTGGAGGATCTGCTTCACTACCAGCAGGCCATGGGGATGTCTGACCAGGAAATTCTGGGCCGCATTCTGCCGGTCGCCCTCACCGATCAGGCGGCCCGCTGGTTTCGCCTTGCCGGCCAGCATGCGCTCACTCTCCAGGAGTTCCGGGTGTCTTTTCGCCAGGAATTCCTCCCCGCGGATTATGAGCGGAGGATGCGACGAGAGTTGGAGCGACGGACCCAGCACCCGGACGAATCGCTTCTCGAGTATGTCAGGGCAATGCAGGAGCTATTTCTAATAGCTGACCCTGCCGCCCCGAACGCAGAGAGAGTGGAGCGGGTAATCAGGCAGGCGCACCCGACGTTCGCCGCCTACTTACGAGGCAGCAGGTTCAGCTCTCTTGACGAGCTTGCCGCCGAAGCCCGCCGCGTCCAGGGTGATATCCTCGCAACGCGCGCCTATCGGCCTCCGCCCCCGCCATCGGAGTCCCTAGAGCCGCGCTGCGCGTGGAATGGAAACAGCGGATCTCGCTCTCGCCGGCCCGAGGTGTGCGCGGCCTATGCCGACCCGCGGGGAACGGACACGAGGGACATCTCTGATCGTGCTCTCGACCCCTACACCTTTGGCTTGCGAAGATGCTCCACAGAGGCGCAGGCAAACCAGCGTTATCGGGACCGCCCCGCGGACCCGAGGCCGCGCAGATGGGCGCAGACCGGGCACCTTGATGCCCAGAATGAGCGCCCCAACCCGCCAAGAAACTTGCGACGGAACCCGTCCCGCGGTTCGAACGTACTGTGTTACCGCTGCGGTCGTCCCGGCCATTTTGCCCGAGAATGTACCGACCAGCGGCCCGCGCCTCAACAAGCTTCGGGAAACGGGGCCGGCCGCCGCTGACGAGGCCGGCGGCGCGACGGAACGCGGGGTCCCCCTTGATCGCCCTCGCTCCGTCCGCGTATCGGGTGGACTGTTCGCCCGATGCGCCTGCCCCGTTCTTGGCTCTCACCATCGCCGGCCGGACGTTTGCAGCTCTCCTCGACTCGGGGGCGAGCGCATCGTTGTTCGGCGAAGACGTACTGGCACACCTGCAGGCGCACTCCGTGCGGCTAAGGGAATGCAACACGTCCTTTCGACTGGCCGCAGGCGGCACCGCCCAATCGAGCGGCGCCGTACGGCTGATCGTGCGATGGGACCAACGAGTGAGACGCCACCGTTTCGTCCACCTCCCCGGCCTGTCTGTACCGGTGATTCTGGGGCGAGACTTTCTTGCTCGAACGGGGATGGTGATTGACGTCGGTAACGGAGGTTACCGTGAGGGCCCTTTTGGTCCGGTGAAACCCTTCTGCGAGCCCCCGGCCGCCTCAACGGCCCCCATGCCAACGAGCGCCGCAAGCAACCCTGGTCGCGCGGGAGAGACTGTTTCTCCGAAACCGGTTTTGGGCTTCGCGTCCGCACGCTCGGCGCGTGCCGCCGGCCCGGCCGATAATGCTTCCCACCCACTGCTGACACCCTCCTGCGGTGTGGCGGGTCGCGATAGGGCTCGCCTTTCATCGTTGTTATACTGTTATGACTCGATGTTCACGGACAGACCCGGCTGCGCCGACTCAGTGCGGCATCGGATTGACACAGGGGACGCTCGCCCCTGGCGGTGCAATCCTCGTCCGGTTAGCTTGGCTAAAAGAAAGGCCATCGACGCCGCCCTGGATGAATTGACCGACACCGGCGTTATCCGGCGTTCAGAGAGCCCATGGGGTTTTCCGGTCGTGCTCGTCCCAAAGAAAGACGGAAGCTCCCGCCTCTGCGTGGACTACCGCAAACTGAATGAACTCACGCGCAAGGACGCCTATCCGTTCCAAAGCATCGACTCCATCATCTCGAACCTCGGCGGAGCAAAGTTCTTTACAACGCTCGACGCCAGCAGAGGCTACCTACAGGTCCAAGTCGAACCCGACGATGCAGAAAAGACAGCCTTTGTCTGTCACCGTGGACTTTTTGAGTTCACGCGCATGCCGTTCGGGCTTACAGGAGCGCCAATGACGTTCCAGCGACTCATGGACCGTGTCCTCGGGGAAGCCAGATGGTCCTATGCCATGGCGTACCTCGACGACATTGTTGTGTACTCGGACACCTTCGAAGACCACCTGCGTCATTTGGAGGATGTTCTTGAGAGACTAAGGGCTGCCGGAATGACCCTGAATCCGAAAAAGGCCCAAGTCGCCGAGACCCGTATCTCTTTGCTGGGTTTCACGATCGACCGTAGCGGCGTCTCTCCGTGCCCCGAAAAACTCCAGGCTATCCTGGAGTATCCGGCACCGACGGACGTTAGCTCTCTGCGCCGCTACCTCGGAATGATAAACTTCTATCGTCAGTTTATCCCTGGTTGCGCGGCTCTCCAGGCCCCCTTAACCCGTTTGTTGAGGAAGTCTGCAAAGTGGAGCTGGGGCCCCGAGCAGGAGGCCGCTTTCAGAAGCCTCGCTGATGCTCTCGTGTCCACTGCCAACCTCAAGCTGCCCGACCTGAACCGGCCGTTCGTGATACAAACCGACGCGAGCGACCGGGGACTCGGTGCGGTTTTGCTCCAAGAGCACGAAGGCGCGCTCCGACCGGTCGCCTTTGCCAGCCGATCATTGACGCCCGCCGAAACCCGATACAGCGTGACCGAACGGGAGTGCCTTGCCATGGTGTTCGCGCTCCGTAAGTTCGACATGTTCGTTGACGGGACGACCTTTATCATTGAGACCGACCACGCCGCTCTGAAATGGCTCACACGCCTCCGAGAGCCGGCCGGTCGCCTGGCGAGATGGGCTTTGACGTTGCAGCGCTACGACTATGAGGTGCGCTACAGAAAGGGAAGCACGAACGTTGTGGCCGACGCCTTGTCTCGGGCCCCCGTTGCGTTTGCGGACCCCTCCACGTCAGAAACTCAGCCGAAATGTGTGATTGCGTCCGAGCCACGCACAGCCCAGTCCGACGAGACACCGGCACCCCCGGGGCTCTCTGACGGAACCGTGAACCATGTCGACTCTTTTGGAGGCGTGGGGATCCCCTTTAGCAAACAAGAGCTACGAGAAGCTCAGCAGAACGATCCATTTTGTCGAGAAGTAATCGACGGGCTCCTGGGAGAGCGCGACTCGTCGGAGTCAGGCGGCGCGGCCGCCGGGCGATCAGCTGGTATTGCTGGAAACGCCCAGCGTCGGGAAGCCACTGGTAATGTGGTTGGCGCATTGGATTCGTTCTTGCTGGACGCTGACGGGCTTCTTTTGCGGTACATACCATCTGAGAACGACACCTGTGATCCGTTCAAGGTGGTGGTGCCCCGAGGGCTGAGAGGCGCGCTTTTGCGCTTCTATCACGACACGCCAACGGCCGGACACGCGAGTGGCCCCAAGACTTATCATAAGTTGTGTCACTTCGCCACCTGGCCCAACATGAAGAGCGACGTACTGAGATACGCCCGGTCGTGCCACCTGTGCCAAAGCCTCAAACCGCGAGGCGGCAAAGCCCCGGGCTTGTTGCAGCCCATCAAGAGTCAGCACGCCTGGTCTCTTGCGGCGTGCGACATCGTCGGCCCCTTTCCAAGGAGCCCGAAGGGTCATCAGTACCTGCTGGTTGTCACTGATCACTTCAGCAAATGGGTCGAACTATTTCCCCTCCGAACGCTGACGGCTCGAGTGATCCTAGATAAGCTAATGGAGGTGTTCTCACGCTTTGGGTACCCTCAGGCTTTGATAACGGACAATGCCAGCGTCTTCACGTCGAAGGTATTCGTGGACACCTGTGCGGCTCTCGGCATTAAGCACAACAGGACCACGACGTACCACCCCCAGTCGAATGTGACCGAACGCGTGAACCGCAATCTCAAACCTATGCTTGCAGCTTATGCGGAGCGGCACAAGGATTGGGACACTTATCTCCCTCAGATTGGGTTTGCCCTCCGATCCACGGTCAACCGATCGACGGGATTCACCCCTGCCCTACTGACTTTTGGGCACGAGCTCATGAATCCCATGGACCGGGTTCTGGCAGCCAACGGCGGGGTGAACGACGCGCGGCCAGCCTATGCTGACTACGCCCGGCAGCTCCAGTTTCGGTTAACGGATGTCTTTTCCGAAGCTCGCCGAAATCTGGAAGCGGCGCAGGCTAGCCAAAAGGCCCAGTATGACCGCACGCACAGAGATGTCCGCTATCAGGCGGGCGACCTCGTGCTTAGGCGCACGCACGTGCTTAGCGATGCAAGCAAGGCCTTTTCGGCCGCGCTGGCGCCAAAGTGGTCGGGCCCATACCGAGTCAAAAATACATGCTCCCGCCTGGTCTATAAGCTAACGGACCTACAATCTAGGGACGTGGGTGGACCGGTACACGTCTGCGACCTCAAACCTTACACAATGAGGGAGGACGAGCCGACCGAGGACCACTGTTTCACGCGGCTGCAGACGCACTCGCGACGACGCGGTGTCAACGACCAAGTGTCGGCACCCCGCTACAGGTTGCGGAGTCATCGAAAAGGACGGCTATAAAATTCCTATCAACCGGGCAACCCCTGCTTGCCTCGGTAGGTCGCCGCGTCCTCGGCCACCGAGTTCAGCTTGCGTACGCAGAGTGCCATATCCTGTTAATGGCACCGCGTGGTCTGCATTCCGACTGAAACCTCCCGCTCTGCGGTTGGGCCGGTTAATGTACGCAGGCTGCCCGAGTTCAGCTATTGGCAACCCCGCTAACAAGCCTATTCTCGGAAACGTGTCACCCCCTCGGTGGCGATGTTTTCTGTCGGCCAGGAGCATGGCGCCCTTCTCCCGGTCCCGCCAAAGCGATCCTTGAGAAGGAGCGCCTCCGAGAGATTTTACGACTTTCGACGAGGGGTTGGCCCACTGACTTTTGCCCAAGCCCCGTTTCGAAGTCGTATGTTCCACCCCCATCCCCCACCACGCGTATGACGGGGGACCGAGCGGAGTTTCCTTGCCGTATGCGGGGAGATGCTCCGAAAGTCCGCCCCGGGGGTTTCCTTCCCTTCTTCCCTCTCATGTAGGGATACGAGGGCGAGGGAGGAACAAGAGACATTTTGACGTCCCGACAAGTGTGCGAGCCGGGATCCAGTTTGCACTTAGAAGCCATGCAAGAACCGCAGCAACTTGGAGACGGAGCTGGACGGGGGCCGCGAGCGTCGACGGCCTGGCCTTCGTGGAGGGGGCAATGGAGACCCTCTTGGAGGCGGCGCCCCTACGGCCGTGGCCCTGATTCCCGCCGAGACGGTCAACACGGGGTCTGGGAGCATCCCCGGTCAGCGGCTCCCTCCCCCCGGGGCACCGCCTGGCGCCACCCGTCCGCAGAGTCCAACGGTCGCCACGGGATCCGGGAGCAACCCCGGTCGGCGGCTCCGTCCCCCCAAGGCGGCGCCCGGCGCCACCCGTCCGCGGACTCACGCCGAGACGGTCGCCACGGGGTCCGGGAGCAACCCCGGTCAGCGGCTCCCTCCAGGGCCGCCTCGGGGACACCGTCACAGTCCTCCTTGGAAACCCCGTCTCCTGGGGCTGGGGCGGCCCCGCTCCCCGCCACCAAATCCACCCGCCACGTCGCAACATGGACGTGGCAGCAAGGGACCGGGCCGCCGCACGGATTCGTCTCCTGGCGGGGATGGTCGGAACAGCGGCGGCCCAGACCGGGGGTCCCGGGCGACAAGCTGCCCCCGCTCTTTCGGGGCCGCACGGTCCAGGACGCGGACCGGGAGGCCCAGGGCGCCTCCATGACGCCGGACCCCGCGGCGGTGTACTGTGAGGGCTGCGGGGTCCTCCGTATCAACGAGATCCACGACGTCAGCAAAGTCCATCGGAGCCGGGTCCGGGTGCCCGAGGTGGTCCCCCCGCCTGCCCCGCCTGACCTGCACGCCGCCCTCGACCAGCCTGGTGCCGTGGACGCCGTGCTGTCGTACATGGCGCGACGGCCGGAGTTCGCGGCCGCCATCTTGGACGGCAGCCTCTTCAGAGTGCCAGTGGACGTGGCGATGGACGGGGTGAGTGGGGAGGCGGCACCCTCGGCGCCAGCGCTGAGCCCGGAGGAAGAGCGGCAGCTCGCAGAGGAACTTTTGCAGTTTTAAAACAGGACTTTCGGACGACGGCGAACTCAAGAGTGTTTTTTTTATTTTTTTTATTTTTATGATGTATTATATATTCGGGATTATGTATTATGTATGACGGATGATTATATATTCTTATGTATTTAGTAGTGTTACGTTGTTTTTCTTTGTGCGCGTCATTTTGGAGGGGAATGAGAGCCGGCATCCCTTGTTCTAAAGGGGTGCTCAAGATCTTGAGGAGGGGGGAATTGTGGGAGCCGCCCGCTCCACTTCCCTGATTAGGCCCTTTGGCCGCGGGAAACGCGCTCCGAGCTGTCCAACTGCCAGCCGGAGCGCCCCGTTTCGTGCCTTGGGGGAGCAGCCATCTTGGCTGCTTACCCTCGCATCGCCTGCCTCCCCCCCGTGCCCCCCCACCTTGCGGGGACACGCGAAACGTCCCCCTGGCGGTTGGACCTCCTTGGGTCCGAGGCTGAGGCCGCCAGCAGAGAGGGAGAAAGAAAGAGCGGGGCCTTGCGCCCCCGCTCGAGGGGACTGCTCGCGGGGACATCCAACTGCTCGGACGTGTGGCCCGGCCCTCCCTGACGGCCCACCTCCGCGCCCGCTCTCGGGAAGGCACGACAAGGTAAGGTCTGTTCCTTCCTTGTCGCCCTTAGCGTGTATCTTATCTGTATACGATTAACACGTAAAATAAACGCCCGATTATACCTTGCCTTCGGCGTGTCCGTGTGCTCCCTTTTGAGAGTCCCGGCTAACGGTTGCAGCCGACAGTCGAACCCGCCGCAGGGCTTAGCATGATACGCTGCGGAGTGGTAGGTTGAGTGGTCGGCCTCTCTGCCGGACGCCGCCACCCCTTTGAGACCTCCACAATTTGGAGTAATACCAAATGTCGACTAACATCAGACGGAGTTTCTAGCGTGGATGCGTCTGGATTGAAACAGCATTCTCTCACGCTCACGGGAAGCCCTATCTGAGAAGTCCCCATCTGTAGCGTCTCCTCTCGTTAACTCAGGCAGTGTTGCTTTCTGCTTGAATAATCTGAAAACTATGGCTTCCAATCGATTTCAACACTATATTTGGAGTAATACCAAATGTCGACTAACATCACACGGAGTTTCTAGCGTGGATGCGTCTGGATTGAAACAGCATTCTCTCACGCTCACGGGAAGCCCTATCTGAGAAGTCCCCATCTGTAGCGTCTCTTCTCGTTAACACAAACAGTGTTGCTTTCTGCTTGAATAATCTGAAAACTATGGCTTCCAATCGATTTTAACACTATATTTGGAGTAATACCAAATGTCGACTAACATCAGACGGAGTTTCTAGCGTGGATGCGTCTGGATTGAAACAGCATTCTCTCACGCTCACGGGAAGCCCTTTCTGAGAAGTCCCCATCTGTAGCGTCTCCTCTGGTTAACACAGGCAGTGTTGCTTTCTGCTTGAATAATCGGAAAAACTATGGCTTCCAATCGATTTTAACACTATATTAGGAGTAATATCAAATGTCGACTAACATCAGACGGAGTTTCTAGCGTGGATGCGTCTGGATTGAAACAGCATTCTCTCACGCTCACGGGAAGCCCTGTCTGAGAAGTCCCCATCTGTAGCGTCTCTTTCCTCTCGTTAACACAGGCAGTGTTGCTTTCTGCTTGAATAATCTGAAAACTATGGCTTCCAATCGATTTTAACACTATATTTGGAGTAATACCAAATGTCGACTAACATCAGACGGAGGTTTTAGCGTGGATGCGTCTGGATTGAAACAGCATTCTCTCACGCTCACGGGAAGCCCTGTCTGAGAAGTCCCCATCTGTAGCGTCTCTCTCCTCTCGTTAACACAGGCAGTGTTAGATTCTGCTTGGATAATCTGAAAACTATGGCTTCCAATCGATTTTAACACTATATTAGGAGTAATACCAAATGTCGACTAACATCAGACGGAGGTTTTAGCGTGGATGCGTCTGGATTGAAACAGCATTCTCTCACGCTCACGGGAAGCCCTGTCTGAGAAGTCCCCATCTGTAGCGTCTCTCCCCTCTCGTTAACACAAGCAGTGTTAGATTCTGCTTGGATAATCTGAAAACTATGGCCTCCAATCGATTTGAACACTATATTAGGAGTAATACCAAATGTCGACTAACATCAGACAGAGTTTCTAGCGTGGATGCGTCTGGATTGAAACAGCATTCTTTCACGCTCACGGGAAACCCTGTGTGAGAAGTCCCCATCTGTAGCGTCTCTCCCCTCTCGTTAACACAAGCAGTGTTGCTTTGTGCTTGAATAATCTGAAAACTATGGCTTCCAATCGATTTTAACACTATATTTGGAGTAATACCAAATGTCGACTAACATCAGATGGAGTTTCTAGCGTGGATGCGTCTGGATTGAAACAGCATTCTCTCACGCTCACGTGAAGCCCTGTCTGAGAAGTCCCCATCTGTAGCGTCTCTCTCCTCTCGTTAACACAGGCAGTGTTAGATTCTGCTTGGATAATCTGAAAAATATGGCTTCCAATCGATTTTAACACTATATTAGGAGTAATACCAAATGTCGACTAACATCAGACGGAGTTTCTAGCGTGGATGCGTCTGGACTGAAACAGCTTTCACACACGCTCACGGGAAGCCCCATCTGAGAAGTCCCCATCTGTAGCGTCTCTCCCCTCTCGTTAACACAAGCAGTGTTGCTTTCTGCTTGAATAATCTGAAAACTATGGCTTCCAATCGATTTTAACACTATATTTGGAGTAATACCAAATGTCGACTAACATCAGACGGAGTTTCTAGCGTGGATGCGTCTGGATTGAAACAGTATTCACTCACGCTTACGGGAAGCCATATCTGAGAAGTCCCATCTGTAGCGTCTCTGTCCTCTCGTTAACACAGGCAGTGTTGAATTCTGCTTGGATAAACTGAAAAATATGGCTTCCGATCGATTTTAACACTATATTAGTGATACCAAGGGGGCTATGTTCGACAAATGTTTCATTTCTCCTAAAAAGAAACGGAAGTGAAGGAACTGACGATATCGCGTCTGATTGGTCAGAGGCTCAAATGACGAAAGTTCCCTCTTTTGTCATTTGAGCCTTTAGCCAATCAGACGCGATATCGTCAGTTCCGTCACTTCCATTTCTTTTTAGGAGAAACGAAACATTTGTCGAACATAGCCCCCCAAATGTCGACTAACATCAGACGGAGTTTCTAGCGTGGATGCGTCTCGATTGAAACAACATTCACTCACGCTCACGGGAAGCCCTACCTGAGAAGTCCCCATCTGTAGCGTCTCTCTCCTTTTGTTAACACAGGCAGTGTTGGAGTCTGCTTGGATAATCTGAAAAATATGGCTTCCGATCGATTTTAACGCTATATTAGGAGTAATACCAAATGTCGACTAACATCAGACGGAGTTTCTAGCGTGGATGCGTCTGGGTTGAAACAGCATTCACTCACGCTCACGGGAAGCCCTATCTGAGAAGTCCCCATCTGTAGCTTCTCTCCCCTCTCGTTAACACAAGCAGTGTTGCTTTCTGCTTGAATAATCTGAAAACTATGGCTTCCAATCGATTTTAACACTATATTAGGAGTAATACCAAATGTCGACTAACATCAGACGGAGCTTCTAGCGTGGATGCGTCTGGATTGAAACAGCATTCACTCACGCTCACGGGAAGCCCTGTCTGAGAGTCCCCATCTGTAGCGTCTCTCTCCTCTCGTTAACACATGCAGTGTTGGATTCTGCTTGGATAATCTGAAAAATATGGCTTCCAATCGATTTTAACACTATATTAGGAGTAATACCAAATGTCGACTAACATCAGACGGAGTTTCTAGCGTGAATGCGTCTGGATTGAAACACAGTTCACTCACGCTCACGGGAAGCCCTATCTGAGAAGTCCCCAACTGTAGAGCCTCTCCCCTCTCGTTATCACAAGCAGTATGTGTTTCTGCTTGTATAATCTGATAAATATGGCTTCCGATCGATTTCAGCATTATATTAGAGAGTTTTAGGGAACCGGAACAAAATACGATCGATAAACAAAAACGATCGATACCTTGGATCAGGCGAGTCGACCGATCGTGTGCCTCGAAACGGCTTTGGGGGAACCGTATTTGCAGACGAGAGCAGACGATCGGTACAGGTCGCGCCCCCTGGCAACGGAAACCTGCATCGGCCTCATCGAGAAAAGCAAATTTGCGTGTGTTTGTACAAATCGCAGAAACTGAAGTAAATAAAAATCGCATCCTATAAATATAGAGAACCTAAAACAATGTATACCTACTTATAGTTCGTCTCGTTTTTTTACTCGAATGAATGCGCTTCCGTAATACAAAACCTGGCGCTCCATGGCGTGTCGCCACTGGCACTGCGAAGTTCTAAAATGTTCGTCTGCTAAAGGAGCAGACGAGCTTTCCGACAACCATGGCGCTCGATCTTTTTGACGATGACTTGGAGTTGGTTCTATTCGGCGAAAGCAATTTACAAAACGTTATTTTGTACGACTGTCTGCGTACTAAGAGAAGGCACTTGTTGGCGGCAAGGTATGGGACTTTCAACTTGGCATCGATGGACGAGGAGGACGTCGTACGGCAGTTCAGGTTCACAAAGGAGGATCTGCCCCATCTCCGATCGGCGCTGCGCATCCCGGAGACGTTGACAGCCAACGGCTGAATCTGGGTGTCGGAGGCTCGTTTGCCACCGTTTCTTTTTTTTTTTTCTTCTTTTTTTTTCAGTTCACCCGATTTATATCCTCGGGGAATAAAATAGATCCTCGGTCGTACATGGTAACTTGGTTTGTAAGTCATACGTTCTTCTCAGTGGGCAAGCTTTGGTGTTTTACATCGACCAAATATGATGTTTACTCCAACCACGTCCTGATATGCTGAAAAGTCGCCGACAGCAAACTCGATTTGACACACAAATAAGAACACGCTCGCGCGCGCTTATCATCAACATTCGAAGTCGTCTGCCAGCGACCCTGTGTCTTTCCCTCGAGGCCCACTGCAGGGTCGAGTATTAAGAAAGTTATGGACAAATAAAACTAGAAATATTAAATCGCGAAGAAAATACAAAAATAACAGAAATATAATCATTTCTCAGGTTGAGGCGGTCATTTTTCTTGTACAAAGTTACGAGGAGGTCAATCCGTTCGCTCCTCGCAACGAGAAGTTTTTTTTTCGACGCCGCGTTTAAGCCTTTAAGGACGTCATCCCAAAGGGCTGGAGTAAAAAAAGGATTAGCGCCTAGCACCTCCCGAAGTAGGAAGGTATCATCTTCCGCTGAAAACCGCTTGCGAGGAGGAGGCGGAGGGACGGAGGTAGATACGGCGCCCATGTTGCTCTCTTACGGTAAAGATAGCAGACGATCACGGTCGGACGCCCGCGAACCGATCGTTCAGCCGTGTACGGTACGACCACGAAAAAACAAAAATAAAGGAAAACCTGTCTCTTTCCTGCTGTGCACTTATTAAAACTATTACCCAATATTTAAAGGGTTCGTTTTATAGGATATATGTGATTAGCATTAGTGATGATGTTCTTTCTTTGAGATTGCGCCGGGACCCGACGACGGAGGCAGTTGATGGTCGCTGCCAGAAGAACAAACCAGACAGGACTCCGCAGATAGGAGGAAGAAAAAAAAAACACGTCTATTTACAAGCGAAGCTACTTTCCGAATCCCGCAAAAGGTCACACCCCGTGCTGTCCTTCTCCTCTTCCTTTTCTTCCCAATGTCCCCTGCCCCAGTCCGCACGAGAGTCGCCAGTTCAACCACACACAGGAGCACACGTGCAAACGCAAACACGCAAAGAAAAGAAAACGAAACTCGGTCCTGCCCCCGCGTCCATTCATGGCGATGGCGGGGCCGATTCTCACACCTCCCGACTAAGTATATTTTTTAGACCTGAAATGTCAAAAATAATATATAACAACTAAACTCAAACGCGTACGCATATCAGTCACACCTTGCGCAGAGTTTGTGACTCAACCCGTAAGAATCCAAACTATAAAAGAAAGTTACACAAATATGCCAATCACATGCTAGTAAAGTGATTCTTACTGTGCCCGCCAAGGCTCCAAAAGAGTGACAAATCTCGTGCCGAGACTAACGCAGCATCTAGCCTCCTTGCCTCGGTCTCTTTGCCGACAGGTTAGTCAAGCCATCCAGATTTCGGCGGGGCTTGAATCGGACGGTGTATAGCTGGTTCCGGAACATCCCCGCGCAAGAGTGACGACAGTTTATACTCTGTCCTGACTTACGAATCAGGAATGGGCCTCGCAGGCGGTCGCCGTTGTCGACGTCTTCTGCACTCCCATCTGTTTCACACGTGGCCGGCTGGCAGGTGGTCGAGTCTTCGTCGGCGTCCCTAGTTATATTCTGGGACGACTTCAACTCGAAGACGGCGTCCTCGTCGCTGTCCCCGCTTTCCCTGACATTTTCACCGGCCCGCTGTGACGTCAGCCGCCCTACCAAGATGTCCGACTGTTTGTCGACACCCACGTCCTCGCCGTGGTCGTCATCAGCTTGCCAGAACGTCTGACACCAAGGCAAGATATTCGGTTGTTTTTCGTCGTCGACGTTCACGTTCTCGTCGTGTTTATCCTCCGCTTGCCCAAACGCCTGTTGTGCAGACGACAAGTTCGGTCCTTCATCGTCGTCCACGTTCTCGCTGTCGTCATCCTCCGCTCGCCCAAACGCCTGCCGCCCAGGAGATAAGTTCTGTCCTTTGTCGTCGTCCACGTTCTCGCCGTCGTCGTCCTCGGCTTGCCGGAACGTCCGCCTCCCAGGAGATACTCTCGGTTCTTCCTTGTAACCGACGCCCATGTTCTCAACGTGGTCGTCATTGGCTTGAAGGAACTTGCGCAACTCAGGTAAGATGTCAAAACCGGCCTCGATGTTGTCGAAAATTACAGATGGGTCGTCCTCAGATCGCCGGGACGCCTGCCAGCCAGGCAAAGTGTACGGCCTTTCGTCGTCGACGTTTACCTGCTCGTCGTGGTCATCCTCGGCTCGCTTTGATGTCCTCCAGGCACGCGAGACATTCAGCTCATTTCTGTCGTCAACGTCAGCCTGTACAGACACGCAGCTGCAATTGTTCTTTGACGACCGCTTCGTGTCGTCGGCCTGAAACAGAATCTGAGGCGCCTCGCGGACCGATGGGTCCGGCCTGTTCTGACCTTGGTGGTCCAAGTTGTTACCGTCGGTCTTGCCCACATCGGTCGTCACCTTGTCAGGCTCACGGCTGGAGTCTTCCTCCACAGTGACATTCTCGGCGTCTGTTCTTTTCTTGTGAAACAGAAGTTCTTCGTCTGGTGTCTTCTTCCGGGGACATTCGCGGGAAAGGTGCCCCAATTCCTTGCATTTAAAACACTTCACCCGAGAATTTTCAGGTATGATGCCCTGCCTTGGGTTCTTGTGTTTTTTCGTGAGAGAAGTGGTGGTTTCTATAAAGGGCCTCCAGACTTTAGCTCGCGACAGTCTGAGCTCTAACAAGACCCGTTCTTTGACCGCACCATACCCACTTCTCTCACCCACGTTCAGCCTATTCACTAGTGCACGCATGCTCTCCGTGAAATAAGGTCGCACAAGATATCCTCTAAGCCGCCCAGGGACCATATACCTCTCGAAAACATTCTCCACGGTGTCAAACCAGCTTGGTACTAACGTATCGGACGACGGCATGGGAGTCAGTACTCTCTTCATCAATCTTGAATAGCTTAAAACTTGATCTCGGAGGTTGAACTCCATGCCGCCTCCACTGGTTCGCGTTCGGATTCCTGAGCGTAGATGTTCTAGCTCTAGCTCGAGACGTATTAGCCGTTCTTTCTCCCTCACTAGTTCTATCTCCTTTTCGATTAAGCTGTCTGATCGGAATCCTCCGTTCCTATCCCCTTGTGCCGGCGAGTTTGCCACCAATCCACTCGAAGGTGACGATTCACCTGGCCCGTCAACATCCCTATTCCGAACCCTATCCTGCTCTGGCGTTAGAACCGGCATCTGCCGCTCTGCGCTGTCTGTATCCATGGCGGGCACACGTCAAAGAATCACCTTACCGTAAAGTCAATGACTGCCGCTGGATCACAGACGCAGCCCGCTCCTCAGAATAGTCAGGCACGAAAATGATGTCCGAGCTGTAGACTCAGGCGTTCCTCGCTGGGGTGGGACGGCATCGGGTCAGAGGTAGCTCTGCCACCACGAAGTAGCTCGGTGGTCCAATCTTCCAAGGAGCTCGGTGGTCCAGTCTTCTCTTTAGAAGGCTCCACCAATGCCGCGTCAAGCCGCTGTCCGCCGATTTCGTAGTGAAGATCACGCCGTCGGGGTCCGCTGACGCAATCCTGCCGACTGCGCCAGTGATGATGTTCTTTCTTTGAGATTGCGCCGGGACCCGACGACAAGGGCAGTTGATGGTCGCTGCCAGAAGAACAAACCAGACAGGACTCCGCAGATAGGAGGAAGAAAAAAAAAACACGTCTATTTACAAGCGAAGCTACTTTCCGAATCCCGCAAAAGGTCACACCCCGTGCTGTACTTCTCCTCTTCCTTTTCTTCCCAATGTCCCCTGCCCCAGTCCGCACGAGAGTCGCCAGTTCAACCACACACAGGAGCACACGTGCAAACGCAAACACGCAAAGAAAAGAAAACGAAACTCGGTCCTGCCCCCGCGTCCATTCACGGCGATGGCGGGGCCGATTCTCACAGCATTAGAACACAAATTTTTAATTTATGCAACATTTTGAAACTAAAAAGTATCCAGAGCCTTGATGCAGAAGGCTGTTGCTCACTCTGTTGACACTACAAATACCCCCCAGCCAGAAAGCAGCTGTAAAAACGGGTGATAAGTGCTCGAAATGCACATCCCAACGTTTGTATGAAAAAAACAAAACAAAAAAACTTAAATTATGAAAAAGAAACTTAAATTATGAAAAAGAAACTTAAAATATAAAAAGAAACTTAAAATAAAAGAAAAAAACTTAAAATATAAGAAAAAAACTTAAAAGTATGAAAAAAAAAGAAAAGGTGCATGGGCCAACCGGATTTCAACTCTCCATTACTGCTTCCCTGTGAGCTCACGAAATCGAGGCTCCAATCCACTGAGCTACTGAGCAGACGATTTTTTCTTGTGCTAAACATTAATTTATCTATATTAAGGATGTCCTATTGCGTTTAGTTCTGTATTCTTTTTCTTATTTGCTGGCTCCAACTTTATGCACTTGCTGTCACACATGGCGCTCCTGCCAGGCACTACCACGAGTTATTTTATTCATGTTTGAAGCCACGGCACGCTCTCTCCACCAGCGAAATAGCCGTTTTGCTAACCAAGCGAGACTGTCCATGTCGGCCATTGGTCGTGCCGGTCGTGCTTTACGGTTCGACCGGCGCATTACGGTAAAATCGCAGAAGACAAGTGCATGCGCATTTCGTACCGAAGGGCTCATCGTACCGTATCGGATGTGCAAAAACGGTTCCCTAAAACTCTCTAGTATATTATTAGCAATACCAAATGGGACTAACATCAAACGAATCTTCTAGCGTGGATTCATTTGGATTTAAACACCGTTGGCTGACGGTCACAGGACGCGCTCCCTGAGAAGTTCCCATTTGTAGCGCCTCTCTGGTCCCGTTAACACAAGCAGTGGTGGTTTCCGGTTGGATAATTTAAAAAATATGGCTGCCGATCGATTTTAGCAATATTTTAGGAGCAATACCAAATGGGTACTAGCATCAAACGAAGCTTCTTGCAAATACCGTTGAGACCAATACAGGAAACTAAACCAAAATGCATAGGATTGGCAGGAGACAATTAAGTGGTGGTCAACTCGGCGCCGAAAATTGAATTGATATCAGTCGTGTGCTCCTCTGTTTTTCCCCCTTACACTAGCGTTAACAAATGCACAGCTACGAATTAAAATTGAGAAACACTTGGTTATGGAACTTTTGCATTAATTAATGTGTTCCAGAAAGTTCCTATTCGACTCAGTGAGCTTTGTTTTCATATTGACTCTTTGTAGCTAAATGCCTATTTCAGGCTATAAATCATCATTTATAGATATTTGACTATTTATATGCTAGGGCAGCTTCAAGTCGTTATTATTAGCTAACACTGAACTACATTGGGGTATTCATGCTCTTAAAAGGGAGATTGGCTTCAAGTGGCTTATATTGGTTTTTCTGAACTATTCTGGACCAGATCAGTTTTATCTGGTTATGAATAACTATTAGCGACTATTATTCACACTCCTGAGGCATTGGTGTTTCAGGGGTGAGATTAACTTCATGTGGATACTATTGGCTATTGGAATATGTTCTTGGTCAGATTGTCTTGAAATGGCTGTACATGAATCTTAGTCGCTATAATTAACATTTTATGCAATTGGCGTGTTCATAGATTCGATTGGTTTCATCTGGCTATTATTGGCTATAGGTATCTGTTATTGACCTGGTTGGCTCGAATTGCCAAAAATGGCTATTGGTGCTTATTGGTCGCAATATTCTGCTATTTCTATACTTATGAATGAAAATGGTTTCAAGTGCTACTGTTGGCAATAGCATCTCGTCTTAACAATATCGCCTTAAATCGCTTCAAAATGAATATCAGTGACATGGTATTTATGACGTTTTGAATATCAATGAATTCAAGTGGCTACTATTGGCTATGGGCAGTTCTTGGCCAAATCTGCTTGAAATGGCCATATATGTCTATCAGCGACTATTATTGGCAATTTATGCAAATGGATGTATATGAATTTGACTTTAACAGACTATTATTGGCTATAGGGATCTATTCCTGACTTCATTGAAATGATTTTGTTTCTTTATTGAACTCGAATTGCAGCACAAGGTGCTATGTCATAAAATACACTTTTTGCCCAACCACTTGTAGGCGAACTATAGTTACTTCAAATGCTTAATCACATTAAACAGGTGGGACCACTCTGGCGAAGTCTCTGGGGTAATATAATACACCGTTTGGACCTCGCTGACAACCTCGATGAAATTTTTATGCACAAATTTGATCCCTGGGTCAGCATGCCGGAATTCCATTCTGGTTTTCCAGATACTAAACAACCCAAGGCCAATGAAAAGGTCGTAAGGCACAGACTCACTCTATTCAACCGGCAAGTATCAAATAATCGCCAGGGGTAACAAAAATATTTTTTCAAGGTCCTTCCAAGGATGTCCCAAAAACACACAGCGTCCCAGCATTAGATGAAGTCGTGGTCGACAACAGTAGATGAAGACGTGGTCGATACTTTCCGGTGTCTTACACAAATGGAAATCCACGGACCACGGGACAAAAATACCTCTGTCTCTGAGCCACGGTTTGACAGTCAATGTCTCGCTATGTAACATAAAGAAAAAAAAAACTTGACTGCCGGCGGGACGCACAGCTGTTTCACACAATGGAGCACATCTAGCCCGGGACACTGGTTTTACAGTGAGTGATACAATAGAACCGGAAACAGTGTCTCAATCAGATCCTGCCTGAGTTTCTTTTTCATGACATTACCCAGGTATTCCATGGAGAACCGGGCTTGTAAAAATAACACAGCATCTTGGACCTCTTTTAAAGACCCCGAAAAGCCAGTGCGTTCGGTACATTTGCTTGAAACCAACATTTTGTCAGGGAGTTCGCCAGTGTCATCTGAATTATGGTTCGCAGAAAGGGATGGTTGTGGTTGCGAAAGAAGAAGAGGCGCGACACGAGCTTCCGAACGAAAAGGTGCGAGAGGCCAAGACCGCCTGACTTGACGCATTGGAAAAGGTTATCCCTCTTCATCCTCTCCCATCCAGACTTCTTGATAAGTGGAAAACACCCTGTGAAATTTCTGGATGTTCATCCTAGAACATGCTAAAACTTGCATAATATACCATAGTTTAGCGATCAAAAACTATTCCAGACTGTAGCACGCGCAAATATCGACAGGTTTCGATTAACCCAGGTGTCCGCTTTCACCTTTAAGTTTTTTGCCACTCCCGTCCAGTACCCCGTGGTACCCATATAGTGCTTCAAGGGCACCCCAAGGTATTTGCATGGTGCTTCTTCCCTATTAATTCCTGCAAAATATCGAGGCTTTAAGTCCCATCTGCCGTGCCACACTCCGCAACATTTCCCCCAGTTCACCGCGGCTCCCGTAGCGCTACAATATTCTTTGGTGAGCACAACAATTTCCATGACGCTCTCTTCGTCACTACAAAAAACGGCAACATCATCAGCGTACGCAGACACTTTAACCTCGACGCTATTTAAAAAAAATCCTCGGATATTCGTGTTAGCAATTACACTCAGACAAAAGGTTTCCAGGTACAAGGCAAACAATAAAGGCGAAAGGGGACAGCCCTGTCTGACGGATGAAAGTACCGGGTTTTTGTTAGAAACATTATTATTTATAACAAGCCTGGTCGTGCAGCCCTTGTACGCCATTTCTACTTCCTTTTGAATCCGCTCACCTACATTAACAAACGCTAAAATACTCTTTACGACATCGTGCCTGACTTTGTCAAAAGCGTTCTCCAAATCTAAATAAACCATTGCTACTCTAACCCTACCCACAGTTTCAAAAATACTTCTTGCTGCATGAATATTAGTTTGAATAGACCTTCCTTTTCTCCCGCATGTCTGATGATCCCCGATGAGAGTTCCAATAACACTCTGATGCCTGTGCGTTATAATTTTCATGAAGATCTTATAATCTACATTACATAACATAATGGGCCTGTACCCCGTAACGTTGAGCCTTTTAACTTTATCTTCCGACTTCGAAATCAAGAGAGTATAGGCTTCCGCAAATGAATGTGGTGAACGGTGGTTTTCATATGATTCGTTAAATACGATTCACAGTACTGGGTTAATGGCTTCTTTAAAGGTCAGATAAATTTCGGCACAAAACCCATCAAGTCCGGGAGTTTACTGCCTCGCTAGCGAATCTATGGCTCGCCGAATATGTTCTAGTGTGATCTCCCCCTCGAGCCAAATTTTTACTTCCTCGTCCAGCTTAGACATGACTGACAAGAACTCAATAAATTTAGAAAATCCTACTAGGGTGGGTTTTTTCCTGAAAGGTTGTTCGAAGTGGTCAACAAAAGCTCCTTCGATTATATTTTTTCCTTACTGACTTCCCCTTCATACTCTATTTCCTTACTCTCTCGTGCCAAGGCGTACCTCCATTCCTCAGCCAGAGCTCGTTTTGTTGGCATCTCCCCCAGCAAAAACGTCTCCGCGCGAGCGCGGACGACTGCCCCTTTATATCTCTCGAGGTTCATGTTTTCCAGCTCTAGTTTAACATTTCTGATGTCCTGGCTGCTTGAGCCGGGTCGTTCACACTCCACTTGACAGAGTGCCTCCAGGTCTCGTCTCAACTGTCTTTCACGGGCTCGACTCTGAAATCTGATATTGCTTGCCCTTTCAATCGCAGCTAACTTTACGCCGCGCTTAAACTTTTCCCAAGCTGCGTTTATACAAGGTCTTTTTCGGTGATGGCCAGCAGGAGTTCGCTAACTGTAGCAACGAAAGGTTTGTCATTTAAAAGCGACCGGTTTAATTTCCAAAGCTTCCAGTTAAATTGATTTTTACTTTCTTTCCTTCCAATTTGAACACTTACAAGGCAATGATCAGTAAAAACAATATGCGGCACACAGTACTTATGGGCTTGTCTAAGTGCGTCTACTGAAACGTAGATGTGGTCTAGTCGGGCATGCGAAGTATTTTGAAAATGAGTAAAATTGACACCCTCCCTTTCAGCGTATACGGCTCCAACATCCTCGAGCGCACACTCATCAACAATTCTTTTTAAAATGCTTGCACTGCTGTCACTGTACGGTGTCAGCGCAGACCTATTCCTCTCTTCAAATACACAGTTAAAGTCCCCAATCAAAACAACAACCCTGTCACATTCCACGTAATTACGCAAAAACTGAAAAAAATATTTTCCTATCTCGCATAGTTGGGTGCGTAGACGCAAATGACTCGCCACTGCACTCCTGACAGCACAAAGTCACAAGAAATAAAACGACCGCACGCGTCTATAACTACCCGGACACTTTCATAATTCACGGCCTTCTTTAAAAAGAGAAAACAGCCCCCTGACCGCCCCACAGCATGACTTACAGCTAGTTCGTAACTCCTAAGATAAGGATTGAGCGCTCTCACGATGTTATCGTCTGTCTGTATTTTGGTTTCTTGTACCGCAAAAAAGTTCGGTTGCTCGGCTTCTACTAGTCGTTGCTGCTGGTATTGCTTTTTCGACGAGGACAACCCTCGGACGTTTAAAATGGCGAATCTAAGAGCCATTGCAGTGCCACTACAGACAGACGGCGAGGCTACGATACAAAAAGCCGCTTAAGTCAAATCGTACATGATGGCGAAAATACAACACTCTTACCTGAAATCCACCTAAACAGTATGGTTCAGGTTCAGTGGTTACAGTTTCTTCACAGCGGGAACTTTGACGCGTGGTCCTCCGGTGGTCCCTGAGGGGCGGCGTGGCGCCGGCCTTTTTTGAATGCCCCCGTCTGCCACCTGTGGAGCGCCGACTCCTGCACGTTTCCAGGTTGACCCGGCTCCTGGGTTGTTGTTGGTTCCAGGGGACGCTTGGCAGAGCCGCTCATCGCGTCCATCTGGCCGTCCTCCGGGTCGTCTTGCCCTTGGCTGGTACCCAGGGTCGGCTTGCGGCGGGCGTAGTCGTGCTCACAGCCGTCTCCCTTAAGGGCCGGGCCGCGTGCGACGTCATTGTGTACTAGTTCGGGGACGTCTGTGTCGCCTGCTGGAAGCTCCACGGTGGCCGAGACCTCGGCTGGTGGGGCGTCTGCGGGGGTCTCAGCCCGCCCCTGAGGTTGACCGCCCTCCATTCTCCCTCCCGCCGCCTCCTGAGCTTCATCCTGGTCCATGATTAGCTCCGAGTTGTCGTCCGCGGTGCCGCTGTTGGTCACGTCTGCATAGGTCTTCCTGCAGTCGTCGCGTAGGTGACCGAAGCGCCGGCAGCTGTCGCATCGTGGCACGCGGCACTCTCTACGATTGTGGCCGGTTCGACGGCACCTAAGGCAGAGCGGGGCTCTACCCGGGGCCAGCACCAGGGCCGTGCATCCTGGGAGCCGGAGTTGGTGCGGCAGCTTCTCGTGCGTGACGCCTTCCCTTAGGGTCAGCCTCACAACTCTTGTTGTCGACTGCACGCCCTCGAAACTTTCGATGCGACAAAATTCTCTGCCGACGTCCTCCACCTTGCCGTACTGTTCCAGGTTCTTTTTCACAACGTCGTCATGCAAGTGGAAGGGCAGCCAGTGCAGCTTCAGCCTCTCCTCAGATTTCTCCGGGTCGATGACGACGCAGCGCTTTCCCTTGACTTCGAAGGTTGCGGGGCTCACCAGCTTTTGATTGGCCAACAGCGTCTTCAGGATCACCATCCACACCTGGTTCGTTTGGTATGAACCACACACGGCGATTTCGCCTAGTACCCCGGCTTTCTCGAGTCCTTTCTTAAAATCCTGGATGCGGTAAGGCCGAGCTGTTATGTCCGCGTGTATATTGGAAGACTGAATTGAGGGCGTGAACCCCCGTGGGCAGGGGAGAAAGAAAGATCCTGTAGCCTTCGGTCGATGATGCAGCAGATCCGCGGCTATCAGTAGCCGTTGTTACCGCTCCGACGGAGCTCATATCGATACGTTCGTTCGCTTCGAGAACCAAACGACAAATCTTTGATTTCTTTTTATTATTGACTATAGGCATCTATTCCTGCCCTGGTTGGCTTTACTTGGCTACAAATGGCTAAAAGTGATTAGCATTGATAATTATTAGTTATTTCTGCATCTACAAATATGAATGGCTTCATGTTGCTCTTTTTGGCTATTGGCACCTATTTTTCCCCTGATTGGCTTCAAATGGCCATGAATGGCTACTCGTGAATATAGTGGACAATTCTAAGCTATTTTGGTGTTTATGGAGGTAAATTACTTCAAATGGCTATTATTTGCTATATGCATCTATTTTTATTAGATTGGCTTGAAATGGCTATACATGGCTCTCAGCAACTATTATTTACATTTTATGCAATTGGAGCATGTATAGATTTCAATGACTTCAACTGGATGATTTTGGCTATAGGCCTTTTTTCTTGACTTGGTTGGCTTTAATTGGCTCTTATTGACTATAAGCATATATTCTTGACCTGGTTGGCTTGAAATGGCTACAAATGGCGATAAGGGACTAGTATTGATAATTATTAGCTATTTCGGTGTCTACAAACGTGAATGGCTTCATGTGTCTCTTTTTGGCTATTGGCATCTATTTTTCACCATATTGGCTTCAAATAGCTATGAGTGGCTATTCGTGAATATAGGTGACAATTCTGTGCTTTTTCGGTGTTTCTCAATGAAAATGACTTCAAATGGCTAATATTGAATATAAGCATCTAATTTTATTAGATTGGCTTAAAATGGCTATTCTTTATTATTCTTTCTTTCTTTCTTGTGTCCAGGAACAGCCGAAGCCTGAATGCTGGTACACACAAAAACACCGTACAAAAAGGAAACACAACAACATTTATCCTAATAAAGCTGAATGTTTAGGGCATTTTTAATAGAGCGTTCACTGCCAAAAATATCAATCTCCGAGCTAAGTGTATTAAAACTATTTTGAATACGCAACATGGGGGAAAGGGAACAAAGGTTTTGTACATAGAACGTGTTGGGGTTGCGACTGCTCACGCGCGGAACAGAGAAAGAGAGCAGAGACACAAGTTCAGAACAACTTAATGTTCCATGCACAGCTTTGTGCAAAAATACATAATCCCGAAAATTTCGCCGAGCTACCAATGTCTGCAAATTCATCCTGTGCAACATTGACTCGTGACAAAAAAAAATCCGGCGACCGTAATAACGGTCGTACACAATGCGTGACAGCTTCCTCTGAACATGCTCTAACCTCTCAGAGCCTGACACACTCAAACAGTTCCAGACAACGGAGCCGAACTCAAGTTTTGAACGCACAATAGAGGTGTAAAGCCTAACAAGGACACGAGGGCTCTTTGAAATCGCGGGTTATTCTCGAAAACAAACCTAAAAGTCGGAAGCATGAACTCACCAAATTTGACACATGTGCGTCAAAACTGAGGGTGGAATCCACATAGACGCCCAAATCCCGCACACAATCAACTCGACGTAATGGGTCATTATTCAGCTTATACGAAAAATTTAGAACACATTTTTTGCGTGATAGAGAAATGACGAGCGTTTTTTTCCTATTTAAACGCAAGTTTTGCATCTCACACCATAACGAGATTGCAGTTATGTCTTTTTGCAAAAGATCGCAATCAGCATCCGATTTGATATGTCTGTAGATCTTAATGTCATCGGCAAACTGGAGCAATTTGGAATGTTTTACACAACAACAAAGGTCATTAACAAAAATATTAAATAGCAAAGGTCCCAGAGTAGAACCCTGGGGAACACCAGAAGGACATATGTATGATCTCGATAACTCACCGCTAACACGGACTCTGTTAATGCGCCCAGTCAAGTATGTTTTGAGCCACAGACATAATGGCAAAGACACTCCATACTCTGACAGTTTGTAAAGTAATAGTTCATGATCCACAAGGTCAAATGCCTTGCTCAAGTCAAAATAAATGGCGTCAACCTGACCACGGTTGGCGACGATAGGACCAACGTAACTGAAATAGTTGGCCAAGTTTGTTTCTACGGACCTAGACTTAATAAAACCATGTTGTGATTCGTTTAAAATTTCTTTAAAATGACTAGAAAGATGCATTTCTACTACGCTCTCAAAAAGCTTTGAAAATGACGACAGTAATGACACAGGTCTATAGTTTGCAACATCTGACGAGTTCCCTGATTTGAAAATTGGCACTACAACTGCTGACTTCCATTTTTCTGGAAAAATGCAATTTTCAAGTGACAAATTAAAAAGGTAAGTCAAGACAGGTACAAAAGCATCCGAACAACCTTTAACAATAAATGACGGTATGGTATCAAAACCGGACGAAAGTTTTGGTTTCAGACGTCTAACGCATTTTTCCACTGTTGCATGATCAATGCTGAAAGGGCCGAGGACGCTATCAGTCTTTGCGAAGTCAGCACCGTTAAGCGTTTGTGTACGTGAGTTTGCAGATTCTGTATCATGAATAAAGACGCTTGAAAAGTATGACGCAAACAACTCGCATACAACAGCGGGGTCGGAGTGAAAACCGGTATCATTCGTCAACGTAACGTTCCTCGCTCCCGTTTCCAGTGCATCTTTTTTATACTTCCAAACCTTGTTAGGATTATTCAGTAATTCATTTTGAGTGTTGTTTTTAAACATTTCTTTATCTCTTTGATAAAGAAACTTTACCTCCGCCCTCGCACTACTAAATTTCGCATACCACATGTCCCCATTGCTACGTTTGTATCGACGATGAAACCGAGATTTTTCTTTCATTTTGCGCTTCAGTTCATATGAAAACCACCATGGATACCTCGGCTGTTTATTTGTCTTAAGCGGAATAAACCGCTGTACACCATCTGTTACAAGCTTGGTAAAAGCGTCACAAGCTGAATTTACGTCAGGGTTAGTTAAAACTGAAGACCAGTCCAGGTTTGCGAAGTGGTGGTAGAGACTTAGATAATTTCCTCGCCTAAAGTCAAACGACAGAGAGTTGCTTGTAGGCTTAAACTGAAAAGGCAACCTTACTGTTGCTAAAAACGGCTCATGCCAAACATCTATTGGAACCACTGGAGCGTCAGCTGACGAAATTACAACGTCCATGTCATTAGTAATACACAGGTCTAATACGTTACCAGCAGGGTTTTTTAAACTGTTTATCTGCGAAAGGCAGTTAAAGCTCAGAAAGTCAAGTAGCGCACCGGCCTTTTCTGTCGACTCAAGACTCCTGTAACCTACATTTCGGGATCCCCACATGACACCAGGAAGATTAAAATCTCCGAGAAGAAGAACACGATGCCGACACGCGTCTAACTTTGTCTCAAGCATATTGAAACAGTGCAGAAAATGTGACGCACTGAATCCTGGAGGAAAATAGTAGTTGCCAATCAGTAAATTTACTTTATCTTTCATCGCCACTTCAACCCACACACACTCGTCGTAATCTTCTAGGTCTTCTCTTCGGTAAGAAACAAAATCTGCATTTATAGCAGTCATTACACCGCCTCCGAAACGTTTGCCGGACTTAACAGCGTCCCTGTCATGGCGATACACGCTGAAGTTGTTACCGAAGTACTCAGAGGTGGGAATGTTGGCCTGTAGCCACGTTTCTGTCAAACAATAAATATCATAGTTATTCGCATTCACACCAGCTGAAAATATATTTGATTTAGTTCGAAGACCGCGTACATTTTGATAGTATACGGTCACACTTTCGTGACAGCGACCAGACATTTGGGTAGGCTTATTTGTTCAAAGGCAACGAAGTGGCAGTCGGGTCAATTTTCAAAGCACCAAAAAACGGCCGGAAAAGGCATCCAGAAGGCCACACATTCGGGTCATTAATCAAGTCGAAACAGTCGGTATCCACACAGACGTGGAAAGAAGCGTAGCTGTCGTACTTCGATAAAAGTTTAGTGCAGTGAACTGACTTGCCTTGCAGGACATCCTCGAGCACCTCACAAACGTTGGATGCCGTTGTTGAAGGGGACAGTCTTGAAACGAAAAGGGCACGCTTCCTCGGTGGGCGAGGTACAACGCCGAGCCTGCTCTCCGCTCGGGTCCCCTCGGCGACTTTCGTTTTTTGTTTGCGACGAACAATCGTATATCCATCCTCGTCAACTGTCTGCCGACGGTCGGGCTGAGATGGCCCCTCTTCGGGTCGGGAGCCAGATACACTGGCCAGGTATTGCTGCTGCGTTGATGGAGGTTCCGCATCTCGTAGACGAACGTTCGGCAGCTGCACCGCTGACGAAAACGACTTCGGAGCAGGGCCACGCACGGCCTCCGGGACGTGAGGCAGAGATTTTCGCAACAAGGCGTTGTTTTGTGCTAGCTGCACACGGAGGGATTCATTATCTACCCTCAAACACTTGACGTCTGCGGAAAGCCCGTCTATCTTATTCAAAAGAATTTTAAGAAGTTCGCGAAAGTCACCTTCACCACTGACGACCGCTGGAAGTTCAGCATTCGTGGAATCGAAAAGTGACGAGTCATCGGTGCTCGGAACATGGCTATCAGCAACTATTATTTACGATTTATGCAAATGAAGCGTGTGTAGATTTGAATGACTTCAACTGGATATTATTGGCTATAGGCATCTATTCTTGACTCGGTTGGGTTGGCTATTATTGGCTATAATCATCTGTTCCTGACCTGGGTGGCTTGGATTGGCTTTTATTGGCTATAAGCATCTGTTCCTGATCTGGTTGGCTTCAATTCGCTACAAATGGCTATAAGTGAATAGTATTTATAATTAGCAGCTATTTCTTTGTCTACAAACTGGAATGGATTCAAGCAGCTATTTTTGGTTATTATCATCTATTTTTTACCAGATTTGCTTCGAATGGCCATGAATGGCTATTCGTGAATATCCATTGAATGGCTATGAATGGCTCTTCGTGAATATCCACAATTATACATGATGATATCCATTGCTAGCCACTTGAAGCCAATCTGGTCAAAAATAAGTGATAATAGCCAGAAATAGCTACTAATAGCCAGCTCGGTTAGTAAACACTAAAATTGCTCATAACTATCAAGACTAGCCACTAATAGCCATTTGTAGCCATTTCAAGCCAATCTAATAAAGAATAAATGCTTATAGCCAGTAATAGCCACTTGTAGCCACTTTCATCCATAAACACTGAAATAGCACAGAATTGTCAATTATTGTTGCTAATAGCCATTGCTAGCCATCTGAAGTCAATCTGGTCAGAAATAGGTGCTAATAACCAACAATAGGCACTAAAAGCCATTCCAGTTATTAAACACAGAAATGCTCATAACTATCAACACTAGTCACTAATTGGCATTTGTAGCAATTTCAAGCCAATTAATAAATAATAAATGCTTATAGCCAATGATGGCCACTTGTAGGCAGTTTCATCCATAAACATTGAAATAGCAGATAATTGTCAATTATACTCGCTAATGCCATTACTAACCATTTGAAGCCAATCTGATCAGAAATAGATGCTAGTAGCCAACAATAGCCACTAAAACCCATTCCAGTTAGTAAACACAAAAATCGCTTATAACTATCAACGCTATTCACTAATGGCCATTTGTAGCCATTTCAAGCCAATCTAATAAATAATAAATTCTTATAGCCGATAATATCCACTGTAGCCTGTTTTATTTATAAAGACTGAAATTGCACAGCATTGTTTACTCGCACTAGCCGTTTGAAGCCGATCTGGTGATAAATAGATGATAATAGCCAACAACAGCCACTTAAAGCCATTCCAGTTGGTAAGCACGAAAATTGCTCATAACTATCAACACTAGTCACTAATAGCCATATCAAGCAATTGAAATAAAAAAAAATGCTTTAGCCAGTAATCGCCACCTGTGACAATTCTCATCCATAAACACTGAAATAGCACATAATTGTCAATTATAATCACAAATAGCCATTGGTAGCAATTTGAAGCCAATATGGTCAGAAATAGATGCTAATAACCAACAATAGCCAGTTAAAGTCATTCTAGTTAGTAAACACAAAAATTGCCCACAACTATCAACACTAGTCACTAATAGTCACTAATAGCCATTTTTAGCCATTTCAATCAAATTTATCTAAGATATGATTCATGAGCCAATATTAGCCGCTTGAAGCCATACTCATTTTTAAGCACCGAAATCGCACAAAATTGTTTAATGATCCCATCAATATCCATCAGCAGCCATTTGAATTCATTCTGGTCAAAAATAAATGCAAATAGCCAACATTATCCACTTGAAGCCATTCCATTTCGTAAATATAAAAATAGCTCAAGCAATAGTTAGCTACTAATAGCCGTTTGTAGCCACTTGAAGTCGCTCTAAACAAAAATAGGTGCTTAA